>CM076582.1:1601079021-1601257033 GCA_034641835.2 Pinus albicaulis
TTCCAACATAGTTCGAATCAGTTTAGAGTTCCTAATTTTAAGCAAAAGATCATGTACATTCATTATGGCTTCTGATTTTTCTGCTGAATAGGCTGAGTTTGACCGTCATTGACCATATATTCAGGAACTCCAAATTCGATGCTAAATAGATTTTCCACCATGTATGTACATCCTAGATCACATCCTTGCCTTCTGTTTCGATTTTCCTACCACGCCACATGTCACAACATAAACTGATTACAGGAAGTCATTACATCCCGTAATTTTGTTGAAAAATTCCAATTTTTAACATAAAAACCCATAAATTAAATTTAATGCAAAATAAAAATTATAATGCTTCATTAATCAATTTCAATGGACTTATGGGATGTTTATGGAGGAAAATTATAGATAAATGATAGATTTTTAGAAGAAAAAGATAGCAATAAAATAGTACCAACATGCGCCGCTACCCAATGGACCGATCTATAGGCACTCTGTTATGTAGAATGATGAAATCAAGAGGTAGATTCAGGAGCTACTGCAGAAAGGTCACATCCGGCCAAGTTCATCGCCGTGTGGGAGCCCGATCATGTTGGTATAGAAGAAGGATAGGACTTGGAGACTCTGTATTGATTATTGGGCACTGAAAAAGATCACTGTCCGGAATAGGTACCTGATCCCACGGATTGATGACCTTCTGGAACAACTCAAAGTGGAAAAATATTTTAGCAAGATCAAATGGCTCGCCATGCCTTTCAGATTGACGAATTCTCCCGCAACCTTCATGAGGTTGATAGACGACATCTTGCGTCCTTTCACCAACTCATTTGTAGTGGTATACTTGGATGACATTCGTATCTTCAGCAAGACTTGGGAAGAGCACCTCCACCACATTCGAGAAGTCCTCCAAACACTACGGCAACACAAGTTGTGTGCCAATTTGAAGAAGTGCACTTTTGGCATGACCCAAGTTCAATATCTGGGATACATTATTAATGAAAGGGGGGTGCATGTGGATCCAGCCAAGATCCAAGTCATTCGAGATTGGCCAGCCCAAACCACCCTAATAGAGCTTCGCAGCTTTTTGGGTCTTGCTAATTTCTACCACAGGTTCGTGTTGGGATTCTCTCATATCACTTGGCCCTTGAGTCAAGTCACTAAGGGAGGAGCGAAAGCAAAATTCTGTTGGCCGGAATCTCAACAGAAGGCATTCGTAGAATTGAAACATCTCCTCTATTATGCCCTAGTGATCACATTACCAGACTTGCAACAATCATTTGAGATCGAGACAGATGCCTCTGACTATGCTATTGGGGCAGTTCTTACTCAACAGGGGCATCTAGTGGCATATCACAGTGAGACATTGTCCGACAGAGTTCGAAAGTATCCCACTTATAACAAAGAAATGTATTCCATTGTGCAGGCTTGTCAACAATGGAAGCATTATATTTTGGGGAACGAGACAATCATCCACATAGACCACCGACCCTTGCAGTTCATACAGACACAAGGGAAGTTGCAGAACGATCGCCATCAGAAGTGGTCCACATATCTACAACAATTTCATTTGAACATCAAGTACAAGAAGAGTAACACCAATAATGTTGCAGATTGCCTCACCCGACCACCGATCGTGGCCATAACCACTGTTCTCAACTCTTGTGGGCATGAGACTTATGATTGGCTGCTTCTCTACAAGAGAGATCCAGAATTCAGCCACACATACAAGGCACTCTTGGGGGGTATGCAAGTTCCAAATTTTCACCTCCAAGATGCACTATTATTTCACCTAAGACATCTTTGTGTTCCTTCAAGCGAGTGTGCCAAGATGATATGGGAAGCACACTACAGTCGAGTAGTTGGTTATTTTGGGGTCGAGAAAACAGTGGCAGTACTGCAAAAGTATTTCTATTGGTTGAACCTTCGATAGGATGTCGGGAAGTGCATCAGATCCTGCACTGCGTGCGCCATTGCCAAACCGACCATCAAGAAGCAAGGGCTCTATACTCCGCTACCTACCCCTAGTCGACCTTGGGAATCCATCTCCATGGATTACATGTCAGGCCTTCCTTCTAGTAAGCATGGAAACGACTGTGTTTTCGTGGTCATCGACAGATTCTCAAAGATGGCCATTATGGTGGCCTGCAAGAAGAATATCACAGCAGAAGCCACTGCTAAACTCTTCTTTGAATGAGTGTGGGTGCACTTTTGGATCCCACAGTCTATCATATCAGATCGCGACAGCAGGTTCCTCAGCACATTTTGGTCCAGCCTCTGGTCAATATTGGACACCAAGCTCACCAAGTCCACAACTTTCCATCCCGAAATTGATTTCCAGATAGAGGTCATCAAAAGGATGATTGTACACATTCTACACATGTACAATTCAAATCATCCACGCACATGGGATGAGAGCCTTCCCTATGTACAACATAGTTATAACCGGGCTCTCCACAGCTCAACCGATCACAGCCCCTTTCAGGTGGGCTTGGGATTCCAGCCACTATGTCCCATTGACGTAGCCATGCCATTTGCAACTACTCAGGCTGATTCGGCTCATGTCCAGTCTGAAGCTGACAAAGCAAACAACTTCATTGAGCGCATTCATCAAATCCGCCAACAGGTTCATGACATATTAGACAAAGCCAATGCTAAGTACAAGCAACGACATGATCAACATCGGGTGCCACACAACTTCCAGGTGGGCGAAAAAGTGTGGCTACATTTGCAGAAGGATCGCCTCATTGGACCCCACCGCAAGATTCACCCGCTCCGATATGGGTCATACACCATCACCAAGGCTATAGGGAACAATGCCTTCGAGCTCAGTATTCCGCCATTCCTTGGTCTGCACCCAGTATTCAATGTAGACCGCCTTCGTCCCTACTTCCCACCTCTATTGGACACCTCTGACATTGCAGAAGAAGTCACACCAAAAGAGTTAAACCAAGACTGTATGGAGCAGACCACCATAGACTATATCATGGACATGCAAATCAAGAACACTCGCCAATAGAAGATCCAACTATATCGGGTTTTCAAAGCTGGCCAACTCCTGCACCAAGGAAAGTAGTTCACCAGGGACCAAGTTCAAAAAAAGTTTCCTCATCTCATGGAGGAACTCAATGAAATGGGGACCATTGCTTCCTAAGGGGAGAGGAATGATCCAGGTGGATATTGGTGGCCACCCGCCTATTCCACTTGGGGCCCCACCATTGTCTCTTTCAATTTTTTTTCACAACTTACTATTTTTAGCAGTTTTTCATGTCCTAAACTTCCGGAGTCGTTTTGAAGCCCCAAACGGAGATAGTATGTCAAATTTACGTCCGTGGGAATTTGAAACACCAATTTACCCAAACGGGGCCCATAGTTTTGGCGCTTCATCTCCTAGGGTTAGGTTTTTGGACGTTTAGAATTCTCCATTATTTCTCCATAATAAATAGGCCCTCGAGCCTCATTGTAATACAGTTCAGAGGTCTGTAGTCGCCACATCTCTTCTCAGAGATTCGCTACCAGCACCTTAGCTATTTTATTTCCATCATGTTTGTAAGCATATTTCTGTGATTTGATATTAATGAAATAAAGCCTTATTTCCGTTGTATTTCTATGTTTATGGTTATTTTTATATTCTATCACGTTCCTGCATAAATCTGGATCAAAATAGAAATCAATTCTTACCTAGGTTTCCTTAAGATTAGTTTGTTGGAACTGTAGGGGTTACCCATGGAGACGAGGACCTCGGTTAGGGCCTATTACGGAAGGTAGAGACATATTTTGCCTCATAGAAACACATGAGCATGAAGGGTGCAAGACACCTTTGTTTGAAGGGTACTGGAAGATAGCAGTGTGGAACAAGGCAACAGGGAATGGCAAAGGGCATGAGGGTATCATGGTATTAGTAAGAGAAAAAGAAGGTCGTTTCATTCAGCTAGAAAAAGAAGACCCAAATAAGCAATTTGTTTGGCTTAAAATATCAGAAAATGGAAATCACATTAGAATTGCAGCATGCTATTTTGCACCGCAAGTTTCAAAAATATACAAAAGTATAGGGCTTGACCACAAAGATCCCTTTGCAGCCCTAAAAACAGATATTGCAATATATTCTCACCTAGGTGAAGTCCTTATAGTGGGGGATTTCAATGCTAGAACTGCAGGTGAACAAGCTAGCATTCTTTGTTGTAAAGAAGACAATGACCCTATTTGACTTACAAAGGAGAGTAATCATCAGTGGGAACGAATTTCAGAGGATAAATGCTGCAATCTCTTTCGAGAACAATTGCTTACACTCTGTGGGGCTTTCGATTTAGTCATTTGTAATGGTTTGACTAGATGGGAAAAGTCCGGTAATTTCACTTGCAATACTTACAATGGAGCAAGTGTAGTAGATTATGTAATTTGCTCGCATATTTTGTGTAAGAAAATGGAGGAACTGTTGATTGGAAATCATATTTGGGACTTAAAATCAGATCACAAGACAATTTATTTAAGTTTCTCTTGGACCGGAAAGAAACAATCAGGGTCAAAAACTTAGTGTGTTCAAAAAAATCCCCCAAAGGGAAGAATTCTTTTGACTCCAGAGAATTGTAATACCTTCAAAATAACGCTAGAGAGGCTCTTCAAGAAGGAGGAAATCTCATCTCACGGCCTTCATAGTCACAGATTAACACATTTCATTCAAAGCGCACTTGTTGAGTGCAAAAGAGCAAAAATTAAGAAGTCTGAAACAAATTTCTTTCCGATTAATGTTTGGTTTGATGAGTAATGAAAAAAGGCGGGGAGAAGGTGGAAGGAATCAGACACGGATAACATAAAGCTCAAAGCTTACAGGAAAATAGTAAAAAAGAAAAAGGTTGATTTCATGGTTTCAAGGAGAGAAGAAATAATCTTCCTCGGGAAAAATAACCCCAAATTATTTTGGAAGGAGCTCCAATCGAAAAAAGTGCAAACTGAGAAAAACATTACAGCTTCTAAATGGTTTGACTATGCAAGACAACTTTATGAGCAGGATCCCAAGGTTGACCCTCCTCCCTTGGTCAACACAGACACAAAATTCTTCACAGTTCAAGAGGTAGAGATGGGTATCAAGAAGTTGGGCACTGGAAAAGCAAAAGACTTAGATGAACTCCAAGTAGAGTATCTAAAGTGGGGCTTAAAAATTTGTTCACCTCACATCACAAAAATTTTCAACAACATCTTACAGTAGGGGTTCCCCACAGAGTGGACAACTAGTACGGCAATACCTCTTTTCAAGAGTGGTGATCTCAATAATCCCTCCAATTATAGAACCATAATGATAAACCCCTTGTTTGCAAAGTTATTTGGAAGCATGTTAGAAAATAAAATTAGTAAGTGCGCAGAAGAAAGAGATAAACGTGCTAAAGGGAAAGAAGGTTTTAGACCTAAACATTCCACAGATGATCATTGTATAACTTTAAGGCACATCATTGAAAAAGTTTGGGAAAAAAAGGAAGAAGATTTCTGTTACTTTGTAGATTTCAGAAAAGCCTTTGACACGGTTCCTAGGGATAATATTTGGGGCAGAATGGAGGAACTCGAGGTTCCCAGGCATTTGAGAGTAGTTGTGCATAGGTTGTATGAAGAGGTGAAAGTCAAAATCAAAACTTCAGTAGGCATTTCTGAAAGTTTTAGAAGCGATATCGGGGTCAAGCAAGGTTTCCCATTGTCTCCTACCCTTTTTGGGTTATATATTGACAATCTTGAAGAGTGGCTAAATTCGCAAGGGGGTGATGGTATCCATTTGGGCAAGTTCATTGTAAGGCTTCTTTTGTATGCATATGACCTTATATTGATTGCTAAATCGGCTCTTGGTTTGCAAGAGCATTTACGTTCCCTTGAGCATTTTTGTAGAAGGGTTGGGATGTAAGTCAATATTAGCAAAACGAAAGTAGTGGCTTTCTCTAACAAAAGAAAGCATAATCAACATAAGTTCTATTTTGAAGGTAGTGTTCTGGAAGAAGTTGTAGACTACAAATACCTTGGAATTGACTTCAACGGAAATTTAAGTTGGGATGGTTGTAGAAAGAAAATAACTTTAGGGGGTTGGAAAGCATTTTATGCTCTTCAAAACAGGTGTAGAGAGGCAAAGCTGTGGGACTGGAAAACCACTCTAACTCTTTTTGGGCTTCTAGTGATTTCGGTGATTCTCTGCGGTTGTGAACTGTGGGCTAGTAGCACAACCGAGATGCAGTGGAAACAAATTGAGAAAATTCAGAAGCATTTGATTACAAACAAATTCAAAATTAAAAGTGTAGTTCCTTATGCTATCATATTAAGTGAAACAGGGGCTGCTCCTATTGAAGCAATTTCTATGGTGCGAGTCATAAGGTATCTGAAAAAATTGAGCAAATGGAAGAGGGTAGATGGCCTAAGGTTGTGTTTAGTGTCAGATTGTGCAAAAGAAAGAAGACTTGGATGCGGAAAAATAACAAATGGTTTAGTAAATGGGGTATTTGCTTGAGCATGTGTCCTACAAACAGTAAAGAGATAAAAAAATTTGTTATGGATAAGTTCCACAAACATACTTGGGAGAAAGAGATAGGGAGAAAGAAGAATTACTACATTGAAAAGTTTAACCCCACGCATAACCATCAACAAAAGGCGTACATAGGGGTTAATATTTCTTGGAGATCTAAAATTCTTATTGCTCAATTAAGGACTAATTCTCATCAACTCCGTTGTGAAACAGGGCGCTGGAAAAGGCCAAAAGAAATGTGGGAGGAAAGAGTATGTATTTTTTGCTCCTCCGGAAAAGTGGAAACAGAAAAACATTTCATTTTAGAATGCGAGGCCTTCAAAGACAACAGGGAAAACTATGCAGGTATTCTGGCAGCTAGTTCTTGGGATAATCTATTCAGCGAAGAGTTTGTCGATAAGCTGGGTGCGGTTATTGTAAAACTTCACAGGAAAAGGGCCGAATACAAGAGCCAGATAGAGAAGAAATCTGTCCCATAGGCTATTTTTTAGCCTCATGGACATTAAAAATTATTTCTTTGTTATCACCTCAAGTGGCTTCGAGTGTGGTGGCTTGATCTTGATGGATCCAATAAGAGTTGAATCAGCGCCTAAGGACTCGGTATGAATGATGAGGGCTTCAAACAATTGGCCTACCCAATTCAGGGTTCGTGGATTAGGTTAAATATTTTTGAAATTTTATTATATAATTATTTTAATTTAATTTTATATATGTTTATTTAATTATATAATTAATTTAGTTTTTAAGCATTTTAGTGGTTTAATTCTCCTAAGACATATTTTACAAGTTTTATTGGGTAGTCCCATAACGGTTTAGTTGAAAAAAAAATATTATTCATATTTTATATATATTTGATTTATTTATATAATTTATTATTAAAAGATATAAATGGATTTTTATTTATGTATTAGTGGTAATTTTTTTTAAAGAAAATATTAAATAAAATAATAATCAAATTCTAGAGTGCAAGCTTCTCTGATCCATATCATATTAAAATAAATCTTCTGATGATGAACTATAGTCAGTAGTTCGCAACGCATAGGTTCCAAAATTTCTCATGTGATTTCCGAAAGTTTTATTTTAATAAATCAAATTTTAATCAAAAATTTTATTACATCAAAATTTTATAGGGTCTTTAAATTATTTTACGAGGTTGTTAGCATCAATAAGCCCACTCTTGAAATATTTTCTTGAGAATCCAAGTCCACGAGGCCTCAAAGGCAAAATTTTAGTAAAAGCCTCATAAAGGAGGCAAAGAAGGCAAGATCGCTCAGGCAAAAGCCTTGCCCGATAGAGTAGACATGTCGGGGTTGGCGTCAAGCACCGACATGGCATAATAGCGTGGACATATAGCACTAGAACGCCATTAGGAGAGAATAACATGACATGTTGATTAGACAATGGGTGCATCGATTGATCTGACAACCCACAAGCCCCCACACCATCAACGTGCTGGAGCTTTAACCTAACCGAGGGGTGCATAGGGGTCCACGTGGCGCCCTCTCGTGCCACTTGTGCAGCTTAAAAACTTTCAACCACGATTTTGGAGACAATGCGTAGGAATGCGTAGGGCACCATGTGACTATATGATTTAAGGGGTTTAGGAGATAGGGGTTAAGGGTGAAGGGTAAATGGTTACATGATGAGGGGATGAGGGCAATTGAGTGTTACCTATTGATTTGAATTCCCTTTCTCGTTGTTGTTGGACCACAGATCGTGCTGCTGCTACTCCGCGGTAGTTTAAACCACCGAATCAGCTACCCCACGATAGTTTAAACCACATAATCATTGTTTGTCTTGTATAATGGATGGTCACTGTTTTGTATAATAGTGATGGTGAAATTTATTTTATAGATAAAATAATTTTTTATTGAAATTTTAACCTATAGTATAGTTTTAAGTAAGTTTGTGATTTTTTTAGATATAAATAGATTTAATATTTTAGATTTTCGTAATATATTTATTATATAACTTAAACTCAAGTTCTTAAGGTTAAATTAACAACAACAACAACAACAAAAACACTAAAAAAAACTAATTTAATCTAATTAATTAAATTAAACATTTTATAATGACTTACTTAAGTCCAGTCTCAAAAAAAATATAGCAAGTCTCTCCAAAAAAAAAAAATAGCAGCGTCTACTGTCTCACTAATAAAATAGATTATAGATAAACAATTTTTCTAACTAGCAATGTTTTCAGGTTCAATTTAGTTAAAAATAGCAATGTCATCACCCAAAAAAAATTAAATAATAAAACAAAAAAACACTCAAAAATAATAATTTAATTTAATTAATTAAATTAAATAGTTTATAATGACTTATTTAAGTCCAATCTCTCAAAAAAAATATAGCAAGTCTCTCCCAAAAAAATAGTAGCGTCGGCAGAATCCCTAAAATAGTATTTCACTAATAAAAATAGATTATGGAACAACAGCGGTTTTCACGTTCAATTCAGTGAAAACTGACAACATCTTAAAAAAAAAAAAATTTAATATTTAAATAATAAAATTACAAAGACAACTTTAATTTTTTTTTCCTTGTATTTCAATAATAAAATTAGAAAAGCAAGACTTTCCTAATATTGTTGCCTGGAACAGTGGCCCGCCATTTTACGTAACAAAGAGTTTGTGCAAGAAAAAATGCAAATTCCCCAATTGACGCGCGAGAACCATTTATAAATTGCAAATTAAATTAAAATTAAATTATACAAAAGCACCTGCACGAAAATTCCCCAACAGACATAAATTCTCCAGAACTATTCGTTTAGTGTCCATGTGAGTTGAAATTTGCAATCCAAACTCTGTTTTCACAATATTTAAGTGGAACTTTCAAATGCAAAAGCCAGTTGCGTGTTTACTTACTAATTTATCTATTGGGTAATCTCATAATAGTTTAGCTGAAAACAAAAAGTATTATTGATATTTTATATATAAGAGGAAATATGTTTGATAAGTGGTAATGAGTAATTTCATAATTTAGTAAAAAGAAATAAAAAATTATATTCATATTTTATATATATTTGATATTTTTTTTAGTTAAAAAATATATATTATTTATATTTTATATTTTATATATATATATATATATATATATATATATATATATATATATATTTTTTTTGTAAGTTCAGTAGTTCTTTTACTATGAATCTTTAATAATATAAAAAGAGGGCATAATAGATACAAAAATTAGATTTCAATCTGTATTTTTATTTATATAGTAGTGGTAATTTAAAAAAAAAAAAATATTAAATAAAATAGTAATCAAATTTTAACTAAACATTTTATTACATCAAAATTTTATAGTGTCTTTAAACTATTTTACGGTGTTGTTAGCATCAATAAGCCATTCTTGAAAGATTTGCTCGAGAATCCAAGTCCACAAGGCCTCAAAGGAAAAAATTTAGTAAAAGGCTCATAAAGAAGGCAAAGGAGGCAAGATGGCTTAAGCAAAAACCCTGCCCAGTAGCCATTACAATAAAAAGTGCTCCAAAATATGATTTCCATGTTGATCAACTGGTTATAGCTTGAAATTAGTTTATTGACAACCTCAAAAGTCCCAGATTTGGCCAAATTCACACTCAATTTGAATTTCACATTGTCAACCACAAATTCTCCTTCCTCTAGTAGATGTTATGTGCTAAAGCCTAAATTGAACCGAATTTCAAATTAATTTGAACTCTAAAACAAACCCTACCCATTACAATAAAAGGTACTCTTGGCTCCAAAATATGATTTCCATGTTGATCAAATAACTATTGTTCAAAATTAATTGATTGCGAGCCTCAAAAGTCCTAGATTTGACCAAATTCACGCTTAATTTGCTCATAAACCCTTAATTTGATTTTTGGGTGTGTTAACAAGTCTCAAAATTCAAAATTTGCATAATCTTCCCTCCACCTCACTGGCCAATCTCTTGTGGCCACATGGCATCCACTCATTGGATGGTTAATCATTCCGTGAATCTCATTTTTGTCCTTTTCTCCACTTTACCTCAGTCAACCAGTTCCCTTGTCACCAAGTCTTATTTCCACAATAGCTACCTCATCTACCCCAAGCTTTGTTGGTGTCCCAATGGCTAAGAAGACCAAATAACCTGACTTCTATGATGGTGATGCCAATGTCTAGGACCCACTGATAACTACCTATAATATGAGGAAAGTTATTCATTTGGTACAAAGTACCAATGATATCATAAGGGATAACAACAATTTAGCTACATCAAACTTGGTCCTAGCAGTGGTCCCACAATTGTATCATTTTCCAGAAATGATATCCTGGTGTCTTAGCTGATACTTTCCATATTAGAGAATGTATCAAACTCACACCGGAAAAAATTGCATATATGCTCTCTTTTACAGACAGAACAAGTTTGTAAAGGTTGGATAAAGAGACACTGGAAGAGAAATGGGTGTCTCTCTCTTCATAAATAAAACAACAAATGACCCATGTGTATGTCAAAGAGGGAGTTCTTCCCCCTTTTGGTTCTCTTCCTTACCCCATCACAACCTTTGATTATATGCCCAAGTTATATTTTTCTATGGTTTCCCAAGTCCTCAGTTCCAGTACCAATGTTTATGTAATCGAAACAATTTTAGGTCTCTCAGTTTCATTATGTCTCCCAACCACCAAGGCCTGTATAAGTTTGATTTCCACATTTTTTTTTCTGATCAGATTCATTCCCAAAGGATAGAATTTGGAGAAGGCAAGTATTTCCATTACCAAGCATACCTGGTCCACTTATTTATCCATAAATAATATTCCCACCTTAAACACCTAAAGCCGAAGATGGTAGATGAATATAATGCCTTGTAACTTGTACTAAGTTTGTATTTTCCACCCAGAACATAACATTTTGTTTTAACCAATTGAGGCCAACTTCTTCCTCCATGATCATGCGTTGGTATTAAGGGGGTATACCCTCTCGGAGTTGAAAATTTAGCGGCAAGATAAAAAGTCGAGATGAATTCTAGGGGGGACTACCTGTCCATATACCCGTCTCTCGACCCGCTAGAAGCTGGTGGGGCCCACCAGCGACATGCGTCAACATTGCGGGTTGTAGCAGAAAAATTCAGGCTCAATGGAAAAATTTGGTAAGGTTTTTTAGCATGTGCTCGTCATCTTTCCTCCACGCACCTATCACCTACCCAACAAATCCACCCAACCCAGCCATGACACGTGTCACTCGAATGACATCACATCAGCATCAACTCGCCAATTGTCAGCCTCCGCCTAAATACCTCGTCCCTCTCACACTTCTTGCCTATCCATTGTCTTTTTCCTCCAAAACCTTCTACCAGTCGAGCACTCGCACAAAACCCTGCTCGGACCACCCGCCGCTCCAACTCGCCCCTCTACGCCGCTTTCGGTCTCCAGTTATTTAGCTAGTCCCATGCACCTATGTTTATAGTTCCATCTTTATTTTAAAATTGAAAAAGACTGCCCCTGAAACCCCACAAGCTCGCGAATTCAATTCTTCTCCCGGTCCTGAGCCTCTCATGGATAACCAAGACCAAATTCGTGACCCCGCCTACCCATTTTACTTGGCTGACAAACATTTCGACTTGATGGGTTACAAATGGCGAGAAGAAGACATATTCAATGTGGTCGAATTTTAATTATATTACCAAATTTCCCCCTCTTTTCACCATTTCCCTGAGTTCGTCTCTTAGCTCTCCAAAGCCTATATTGAGCAGAAAGGGTATTTTGTCTCCTCTCAGGGGAAAAAAATACTAGAGATTACCCCTCGGATTATTTGGGAGGCCTTGCTTTACCCTACACCTTCTGACAAGATGGAGTTCACTAAGGTAAACCTCATGTATCACTTCATTAGCCTTCCCGCTGAACGACAAAAATCTCTCCTTCAGATAATCATGGTTTCAGGCTCAACATGCCTCCCTGCAACTGATAAATTCCCCCTTTCCCTATTTGTGGAACCTATTCAGCCCAACCTGTCTATGATCTCCAAAATGTTAGGAGGAAATGATGCCAGTTGGGTCAATAACGCTTGCTTGGGTTTTCTGGACCTAATGATGAAACTGGATCTCCTCTTTGACATTCTGCCATTCGTGGCCACAACCATAAAAAATCAGCTCCAACACCTGAATATTTCAACTTGCTTATGGTATTACTCATTATTGTTTTATCTATTCATGTTCGCACATGCCGACAAGTTCGAATGTGTAGACTTGGCTAAATTTACTCGCAAAGGGAAGGAGCTTAATTTTGTGTTTGATTGGACTACCTTAGATCACCAGAAATCTCATGATGATGGCTACTATGATTTTAAATCAAAATTCATGTTCATTGCCTATAAAATAATTTATGTTGTACCTCCACCTCGGATATTTCTTGAAAAAAAAGGAGTTTCTCCAATTCAATGAGGAAGATTATATAGGGGATTGGTACTTATTAGAGGATCATACAAAACATAGAGTATAAGGCTGCGAACTTCCCCCTTTCCATCTGATAGTGTTCCTGCCCATGAGAATTTTTGCTCTAGAAATCATGAGGTAGTGCCTTAGCTCAGACCAGATACACTTTGTCCCAGCAAAGAAGGGGTACATGTTCAAACTTCTAAATGTAGTAAGCCCTTTCATCATCAACTCAAGACATGGCTTCCCTCTGATTGAAGAACTCATCAAGAAAATTAAATTCCAGTAAGGGGATGTGTGGCACTATGATCCTAAAGGGGTCATTGCTCGAAAGAGAGAAAAGATCAAAGCTTCAACATATGTGCATGAGCATAGACCTAATATTGAATGGAAAGCTAACTCTAACTCCTGGCCTTTGAATACATAAATGGAGACTGAGACCCCTACTTCCAGAGATAAACAACCTAAAAGGTTCGTTGACCCGGTTGATGACATGGATGAGGAAGAAGAATTACACGTGAGAAAAAGGGATATAACACAAGAAACTAGAGGGAAAACAAAGGAACCTAAAAGGAAAACAGAGGGAGTAGAAGAAGAAGCGGTCCCTAAGCTGGTGGACCGAGGGTCAGATCAACCAGGTTTTAAGGTTACCTTAGAAAGGCCTCCCTCACCCACAACATCCACTTCCACCCATGCAATTGTCTCAGGAGAGGGCTCATCTGGTGAAAAAACGGGTTGGCCTAATGGAGAAAAAATCAACGAAAGAAACAGGAAAATTATGGAACAATTGAGGACCAACATAGGTCTTCATGTAGATAAATACCACACCAGGGTCATGGCAGCAATGAATATATAAAGATACCAAATGGTATTATCAGTGCAACACCGATCAACTCAGCCACTGTCTGCAGGGTCGCAGTACAGGGTTTAGACCTCATTGTTGATCGACCATAAGTCCCCTTGGATGAAAAGGTAAATCTAGACAAGCAGGTAGGACATATGTTATAAAACGAAATCGACAAGCACACTATGACCATTGATAAGGTTGGAAAGTTGTTGGAAAGAAAAAAATATCAAGTTAAGGCAAGAAAGGGATAATTCAAGAGCCCTTACATTGCAGATCCAAAACTATAAGGAGATGATCACCAAAATGGGGCGAACCCATGAAGAAAAATCGAACATTAAAGCTCTCCTCAAGAAGGTTCAATAAGAAAATTGGGAATTAAGACACAAACCTAAGATGTAGAGCAATGAACATATTTAAACTCCTAAGCTGGCCCAAGTGGAAGCAGAGAAGGAAGTTCTGGTTAAAAAATTTATCAATAGAAATGATAAATTTATAACACTTAATCGACATATGGCAAAGCTACAACAAAAGGTTAATACTCATGTCTGCATCGTGGTTGTGCAAGAGGGCCCTCAAAATCCTGCTAACTAGCTCACAAAGGCATTGACCGAACTCAAACTATCAGAGAATGAGATAAAAGGATACAGAGAGACTTGGACACAACCCGAGAAGCCTTATCCTAGAAAGAAAAGAAGCTAGCAGCTGCCAAAATAGAAGTTGACCTCACCTCTAAGAATTTGCAGGATACTAACCAGAAAATATTAGATCTAAAGGCCAAACTCAAAGGAAATATGTCCCTAGTGGAATCCAATCAAATAATCTGGGATGAGATCATTGCTGAGATGAAAATAAATCAGGAATACCTAATGTTAGTGAATGAGAAGAAAGTCACGGTTAGAGAATGTAGAAATCAACTCGAAGCAGGCAGAGAAGCAAGAGAAAGGGACTCTTTGATAGCAAGGAAAGATATCCAATTTTTGAATGAGAAGCTAGCTGAATGACTAGGACTATCGATGTAGTGGATCAGTTCAGTACTGTTATGGAGGTTATGTAGATGATTCAAAAAGGAAGACACTTAGGTCAAGGCTAAGCAGTTCCTGGAGTTAGTTGTTAAAGACATTGAGCCTTTCGATGTTGAGTTTGAGAAGGTCACCAGGGCAGGGTTACCTGCCTATTGGGATCGGGAAGGAGCTTTTGTATAGTGGGAAACACATGAACAGAGGTTGGTTGAAGCTAAAAGCAGAGTGGACCCTACCGACGATAATACACCCATATTGAAGGGAGAAATCGTAGTGGCTTATCCGAGGAAATGATTTCTCCTCCTAGGATTGTCGAGAAAATTGTTCCATGTCGGTTTGAATTATTCAAAGTTGACTCATCTTCGGGCTATGTACAATATGTATTATCATGCTCCCATGGCTTCTCCAGTTCTGTGGAATAAATGTAAGGAATTCATCTTCCCTCTTGTGGTTCGAGTCATCACACCCTCCAATTAAGCTTCACAATCTTCATGTCAAGCTTCATAGTCTCCACATCAGCCTCATTATAAATGAAAATTATTGGATTTTGCCGACAAGGAATTTTTTACTTTTATTTTTATCCTTTCTATTGTAATTTGAGTTTATTTTCAAACGTTTTAAGTTTCAGTTATCCAGTTGTGCCCAAGGAATGCTTAATTTTTGTTATGATGTATGCACTAGGGAAAAACAAGAAATAATATATGGGTAACAGACCCTCTCCAAAATTCCTATAAGAAGATCAATATAAAACTGAAGAAGGGTTCAATATTTTGGGCATGAAGTGATTGAGACTGAAGTCCAAGTCTCTTGGGTTCTTTGGAATATTGATGTCCAAGTCTCCTCACAAAGTTTGAGACTTAGAACACTTTCCGATGCTACAAAAATCAACAACAATAATAGTGTTGAATGATAGAAAATGTGAATAATAATAATGTAGTCATTATAAATAATCTTCATTGTGATCAATCTTAAACTATTTTATTCTAGTATTCTTATTGTCACCCTTCTTAGTTTTGTCATCTTTTCATATTGATTATATGAAAAGTATAGTTGAAATCGTAAACCTTTTAAATATTTAGCTCGATATGTTGTAGTAAACATAATACCTTGTCTCTCTTGCTCTCTAATATTAATAGGTTGAATTACTATAACATAAAAATCAGTACACATTGTCAATAATTTTGTACGCCTACACTGAAATCAATGCAGACTGTTAATCCAATCACTTTAAAATTAATGTACCGTCATACATCCAATTACATCAAATCAAAAAATCAACATCTACACTGAAATCAATGCATGTAATGCAATTAATCAAATATGATTAGAAATCAACCTCTACACTCAAATCAATGCATCTAATGAAAGTAAAAAAATAGGATTAGAAAACAATATCTACACTCAAATCAATGCATTTAGGGCAAGCAATTAAATAGGATCAGAAATCATCTAAATTAAAATTAATGTATTTAGTGCAAGCAATCAAATAAGATTATAAAACAACTTTTACACTGAAATCAATGCATCTAATGCAATAAATCAAAATCTACACTCAATTCAATGCATCTAGTGAAAGTAAGCAAATATGATTAGGAACCAACATCTACACTGAAATTAATGCATATAGTGCAAGCAATCAAATATAATTAGAAATCATCATCTATCTTGAAATCAATGCATCTAGTGCAAGCAATCAAATACAATTAGAAATCACCATCTACACTAAAATCAATGCATGTAATGCATGAAATCAAATAGGATTATAAATCACCTACATTGAAATCAATGCATCTAGTGTAAACAATCAAATATCACGAGAAAACAAAATCTACACTAAAATCAATGCATCTAGTGAAAGAAATTAAATAGGATTAGAAATCACCATCTACACTAAAATCAATTCTTGTAGTGCAATAAATATTCTTCCATCTCTCCCCCCTCCAGCTAAATCTATATCTCCCTCTATCTCTCCTTCTTTGTCTCTCTATCTCACCCCCCCCAGACACACACTCTCTCTCACTCCATATCTATCAATCTCTTTGTCCCTCGCCCCCCCTCTCTCCATCTCTCTCTTCTTCCCTCTCTTCACCTTCCATATATATATCTATCATCCCGTCCTCTCCCTCTCCCCCGCTTCTATCTATATTTCCTCCCAATGTCCTCTCTCCCTCTCTCTCTCTCCACATTTCTCTCTCCATGTCTTTCTTCTTACCTTCCTCTCTCTCCCCCTCCAACTCCATATCTCTTTCTCTCCCTCTCTCCACTCTCCCACATCCTCTCTCTTCCTTCCTCTCTCTCCTTTTCTCTCCCACTTCTCTTTCTCTCTCTCTCTGATCTAGGTGGATATCGGTGGCCTCCCACCTATTCCATTTGGACCCACAACATCAATTCTTTCATTTTTTCAGCTTCAACACAACTTATTATTTTTAGCAGGTTTTCGGGTCCTGCACACTCAGAGCCGTTTTGGGGACTTAATGATCCAGGTGGATATTGGTGGCTACCCACCGAGTCCATTTGAACCCCCACCATCAGTTCTTTCAGTTTGTAAGTTTCAGCACAACTTACTATTTTTAGCAGTTTTTGGAGTCCTGAACTTCTGAAGCCATTTTAAGGCCCTAAACGAATTTTTTTGGGATAACGGGGAGCAACATGGGTTTCTCATTCAAAATTTGTAGACCTCGGATAGATATTTCTAACGAGCTATTGAGTGCGTCATACGGATATTGGATACCAAAGTTACGTCCCTGGGAAGTTGAAACACCAACTTACCCAAACGGGGCCCACAGTTTTGGCGCTTCATCTCCCAGGGTTAGGTTTTTGGACATTTCATATTTTACATTGTTTCTCAACAATAAATAAGCCTTCGAGCCTCATTGTAACACAGTTCAGGGGCTGGTAGCCGACACATCTCTTATCAGAGATAAGCGCTACCAGTGCCCTAGCTCGCCACATCTCCATTATGTCTACATTGTAACATAGTGGGGAGGCCTGTAACCATGACATATCTTCTCAGAGATATTCTACCAGTGCCCTTGCTCGCTCATTTCCATTATGTATCATTGTAACACAGTTCAGAGGCCTGTAGCCGCCACATCTCTTCTTAGAGATATGCCTACCAGTGCCCTAGCTGTTTATTTCAGTCATTTGTTTTATTAATAAAATGAAGCATTATTTCCACTGCATCTCTGTATCTATGGCTATATGTGTATTCTATTGCGTTCCTGCAATAAATTCAGATCACTCTATCTCTCTCTCTTCAACTCTGTTACTATATCCCTCCCTTTCTCCTTCTCTCCCCCCTTCTCTTCATCTCTCCTTCTTTGTCTCTTTATCTCACTCCCAAACATACACACACTCTCTCCATCTCTCCCTTGTCACTCCGGGCCTCTCTCTATCTCTCCTTATTTTTCTCTTTATCTCACCCCTAAACATACACACTCTCTCTTCATCTCTCCCTTGATAATCCCTCTCTCTCTCCACTTCTCACTTTATATGTCTTTCTTCTTCCCTTCCTCTCTCCCCCTATAACTCCATCTCTCTATCCCTCCCTCTCTCAAGTCCTCTTTCTCGTCCTTCCTCTCTCTCCCTTTCTCTCCTACCTTCCTCTCTCTTCTCCCATCTCTCTCTCTCTCTCTCCAATCCTCTCACTATCTCCCTCCCTCTCTCCTTCTCTCTCTCCCCCCTCCATCTTTGTGTCTCCCTCTCCCTCGCTTACCCTTCTCTACCTTTCTCACTCCTCTCCCCTCTCCTTCGCTTTATCTCCATCTCTCCCTTGTCACTCCCCCTATATCTCCACCTTTATCACTCTATGTCTTTCTTCTTCCCTCCCATATATATATATATATATATATTATGATATAATAATATATATTATAATATAACAAATTTAATATTGTATTAATCCAAAGTTATTAAATTTAATAATATTAATATTACAATATATTAATATGAATATTAAATTTAATAATAATAATAATAATCTTTTAATATTAATATTAGGCTTAATAATGTTTTTTTAGTGTTAGTAAATACAAATTATAGAGTAACTATGAAAATAGGTTTAATTTATTTACTAATACCTCTAATTTATTTATATGTGTTTATTTCTAATCCCATTTGATATATTTTTGTTTATTTACCATACCTCTTTATACATATTTTATATTTATTTATTTACCATACCTCTTTTATAAATATGGTATTTGGCCCATGGTATTAATAATAATTTGTCCTATGGTATTTGTCACATAGACTTCACCTAAATAAAGCCTCTTTTTTGAGTTTTCTTAAATAAAAAGAGGTTTATGGAGTAAATATAAAAAAAGGTTTTATTTATTTACCATACCTCTAGAGTTAGTATAAAACTAGGTTTATTTATTTACCATACCTCTCGTTTATTTATATTTTTATTTATTTACCATACATCTTTTGTGAGTATGGGGTAAGTATAAAAATATGTTTTATTTATTTACCATATCTCTGGTTTACTTATATTTTTATTTATTTACCATACCTATTTTCTGAGTGTTAAAAGTATAATTATTACAAATTAGATTAATTGCTACAAATATATTGATTATAATTGAGCCAACACTTAAATTTTTTTACTTACATTACATTTATTACATTACATGTGTACATGCCCTATACTCTGACTTTTCATATGTTTACTTACATTACATTCATTTCCTTACATTTCTTACATTACATCTACACATGTGCCTTATACTCCGACATTTCAAATATTTACTTACACTATATTTCTCACATTACATCTACACATGTGCCCTATCCTAACATTTCAAATATTTACATACATTATATTTATCACATTACATCTACACATGTGCCCTATACTAAATTAGGAGCACCTCAAGACACAATTATTGAAGAAAAAAAAACAATATTTTTCTTATAACATATAATTTAAATAATAATAACTTTTAATATCGAAAATAAATATTGAAACATTATTTCTTAATAAAAAAACCTAAATATATAAAATATATATAGACTTAGCCAAAAACAAAATTTGTGTACACATTGCGTTGATCAAACAATATCAGATAGACTTAGCCAAAAAGTGATAGATATAGAAAGAGTGTCCCTTTTGCGCCACTTTGATGTCCATGATCTCCTGCAACTGGTCAATTGTTCTGTGAGCACCTCCACCTATTTTGAATTTTCTTTTATCCCATTGAATGTCGTTCATTCCTTTCCTTCCGTTGTACCCATTCGATACAATTTTCATGACACTCCTCCCATTATTCTCCTAATCCTCAAAACCTAGAGCCTCCCACTGATGATAGCGTGAAGCAAAAGGACGCCAAAAGTGTTCAAATTCATTCCATTCAAACTCATCTAAAATTGTCTTGCTCTCATCATTTAGCTGAGCCTTGTGGAAGCTCACTTGAGAACGAATATTATAAATCTCTCTAACCTCAATATGGTAAAAATTAAAATCCATGATGGATTTCCCTTGTTTACAACGTTTCTCAATGTTTTTGAACATGAATATATATTTAGGAAATCTTTGTTGTGAGAATCGGTTGCGTGGATTATATTTTCACTGCTCACATCTCTGATACAGATATTTCACTGTACCTCTTGAGGGTATATTTACCTCAATCTACACATAGAATGGATTATTCTTCTTTGTATCATTGAAGCTCTGGATTAGAGGACTGGTAACAAACTAATGTTTCTATTGATGCCATTCAAATTTTGGTGTGCCATCCAATGTCCACACAGAAAATCAGTCCGTGTCTATGTAACGACTCCAACTTCTGAATATCAATTTAATACAAATACCATTCTCAGTTCTAAAAGAGGAACAATTGTAGGGATACTTGATGGGCTCTATTGGGTTTTTGGAAAGACTGATTTGCAAAGATGGAAGATTATTCCCACTAGTACAATTTCTTCCTTCACTCAGATCTAGCATGCCAACAATGAATATCAAACTGCCATCTTCTTGTCGATTTCTAGTGAAAGAAAGTATACAGTCATGGTGATCATCCAACACAAAATCTACAGTCATGGTGAATAAGAAAATTAGGGTTTAACCACTGATTTGAAACAAATTCACATGGAAATGAAAAATGTAGCGAAAACCCTAGGAGAGGGAAATTCACAGAAATTTTTGAGAAGGAGAAGGAAATTCACTGAATTTTTTGAGAATGAGAGAGAAATTCACTAAATTTTTTGAGAAGATAGATGCAAGAGAAGAGTGCCAACTGATACTTGTCCAAAAGGTAATGGAAGCCCTGAATTGCTGAGATGAAACCTTTTAGATGGTTTCTTTGCCTCCAATTCAAAAATGCAACAATGGATGCCATAAGAGTAGCATAGTAGGAAAAGTGTAGCGTAGGAGGATAATTTAGGTTTTCAAGGAGGAATTTGGTTGCTCTGAGGGCTGTAATGCAATTCTATGGTGGAGAGGAGCTCTTATGAAGATCAAATAAACAGTTAGAATTCTTTGAATGGTCTTTACAGGCTCGAGGTTAGATTTTTTCTTAAGTCGTGGAGGTGATATTATGGATCTTTTTGAAAAACTGATGTGATGTCACTACAACATGATCTTTTGTGAAATGAAATATAACCTTTAACTTTATTCCTTTTGTTCCAAAGATGCTAACTCCCTTTTATGATGACTCAAGTGATGAACATGCCTCTTTCTTGTTTTAAATGAATGAAATTATGATGACATGTCATATGAAAACCTAAACCATGACCTAAATGATGAAATATTAAATTTTTCATGAACTAAGACACTTGAATGAATACATGACCATGATGAGAGATGAAGACTTATGAGCAGGTGGAGGGAGTAGCAATGACCTAGACACACCAACCAATGATAAAATTTTATTTGAAAATTCACTTTGAAACTATAAAATTTGACCTAGGACCCTATAAAACATATGAAAGAGCACATTTGATCACTGGTGACTCATAGACACTAACAGAATCCACACACATTATTATGGCTACCCACTACACCAATATAATCGCTGGACAAATCTGGTGAACGACTTACTTCTGCGCTGGTTTATCATGACCAACAAGGGGGAAACTTAAGTTGATCCATATGGAAAATCCGCTGAGTTACGAGTCAATAATTGAGTGGCCTTTCTGCCCCTAACACCCAAACCACAGTTGTTGCAACGATTGTCACCACCATCGCTATCTGATACCTGAATGATATTTTTAATAAAGTGACAAAGCTCAGCTATCAAACTTGTATAAAAAGACCCTCATAATAAGTCAATAGAATAAACTCTATTTGAAAATAAAAATAAAGCACCACCAACCATTTAAATAACCCCATATGAAATCCAATTTATTCATATTGTTGATATTCAACAAGATGATGAGCTTAGTGAAAAGATTCGCCTTCACTAAGTGGGCCCGCAGGCTATTTTTGGTGCAAAGTCTATTTTTAGACTATGTCTATTTTTAGACATGTCGATCATATTCTATGAGTTGCAGGATGTTATTTGTGGATGGTTGGTCAAGTTGGAAAAATAGATGGACTTCTATTTTTAGACATATTGGGCGGAATCTATTTTTAGATTGCCAGTCTAAAAATAGATATGTCAAATATTATTAGCCCTTAATAATATTTGGACTATAAACATTATCTTATCTTCGAGCACTTCAATTAAGTGCACGATGTGGCCGCAGTCGACGAAGGAATTACGCTATTCCTGAGGGTTAAGTGGAGCTATTTCATGGAGACTTTAGTTAGAACTCATGTGACAGAGTTTGGTGGAGTTGTAGAATTAGTTGGTGGAGTTGTGTTCAGTTTAACTCAGTTAGACACAGTTGAGCTAGTTGTATCTAGTCTAACTGATTGATACACTAGTGAGAGTGGTGTGAATTAATTATTAATTAACTCACTAAATAATAACTCATTAATCAACTGAAGAATATATTAGTTAAATACATTGCATGGACAGTTTCAGTGGAGACCAGTGGAGAGGTAGGTGAAAGAGCAAGTGTGACTATCAGTTGTGACTATAGTGATGCATTGATTGCATCCAACACTCAGTGGAGATGCCAATGAGGATTGCGTGAGAAAGGTTGGAGCAATTATAGTTCATTCAAAGCCATTCTTCAGCAGGGATTGCGCAGTAGAGGCAGGCTAGTAGGTGGCAAAGATCGATGCATGGATTTACAAGATCGGGCCTGATTAGTGTGTAGTGATTGTATTGTACTGAGAGCTTGATATAATCAACTTTTTATGAGGATTTCTACACGATCTATATGACATATATTATATACAGATAGTTTGGGTTTTCAGATTCAGGCTTTCCCGTTAAATCACTATGTTAATGTGTGTGAATTTTTATGGTTTCATGTGTGCATTGCAATTGATTTAATTTCCGCATGTGATGATCAATGGTGGAATAGATTCTGTATTGTGCATGAAGTTAAAATAGTGTGTGATCAGGAGAATATTGGACATATAACATATTAGTTATATAATTTCTACATGTAATCGGAGCAGTTGATCATTGGAGTAGATTGCAATTATTGAAGCGGTTGAGTTTTGTGCTGGTGGAATTCGAATTTTCTGCAGTGTTTTCTTGGTGTCGAAGTTGAGCATTCATTGAAATGTCTTTCAATGGATTGCGATTGGAGTATCCCCTTGAGGGCAGCTCGAATTATATTGCATGGAAGGACAGGATGGAGGCGGTGCTAGATGATAATGGGTTGAAGGAGTTCATAGATGCTGAAATTCCAAAACCTGCTTCTAGCGATGCAGCCGCACTTGACGCATGGCAAAAGAAGACAAAAAAATGTCGAAGAATTTTGTTGGAAGGTGTGAAGGATCTCATAGTGTCCAGCCTTCATGGTAAAGCTAGTCCATTCTTGATGTGGACAGCTTTGACAAACTTGTTCCAAAGCAGAAGTGACCAGAGGAAGTTGGCGCTTAAATAGAAACTCAGGAAAATAAAAATGGAGAAAGGTGACAGCATACCCAAGTACCTCACGAAGTTTTTCCAGTGCAGGGATGAGCTGGGAAGTGTGGGGGTTACTATAGATGAAGAAGACTTGGTGAGCTTGGCTCTCCTTAGGCTTCCGAAGAGTTGGCATAGTTACGAAGACTCTGTCAATGGTCGGGAGAAACTGCCAGGATGGGAACAAATTTGGTCGGATCTTGTGCAGGAGGAGATAAGGCGTGGTACCAGGGATGGATCTTCATTGAAGAATGAAGATGAAGAAAATTGCGCTTTGGCTGCCAAAGCAAGGAAAGGGAAGGGAAAGAAAAATCCTTCTCAATCTGGTGCGAAAGGCAAGAAGCAGGACTTGTCTAAGGTGAAGTGCTTTCACTGTCACCAACATGAACATTACACCACTAATTGTCCACAGAAGAAGAAAAATAAGTAGGCTGTTGGATCTGCAGTTGGAGAGGCCTTAGCCTTGCAGTTTGAGCTGTATTTTTTGTTGATCGCATGCTTAGTTTCAAGTGTGATGGTATCATTGTAGTTTCTTGACAGTGGTGCGTCTTTCCATATGACCGGAGACAAATATTTGTTTACTGATCTAGATGACAAGGATCTTGGAGTGCACATCGAGATGGGCGATGATGGTAGATACAGTGTGACTGGTATCGGGACCATTTCCTTTGAGAGGGAGTCTGGAAAACCTTTCATCTTGAAGGATGTCATGCATGTTCCAGGATTGAAGAAGAATCTAATCTCTGTAGTGATGTTAGAAGACAAGGGATATGATGTTTTTTTTAGCGAGGGAAAGGCTTTCCTGTGCAGTAAGAAAACTGGTGAAACCCAGAGGATAGGGGTTCGAGTTAAGAACCTTTATGAATTGCAGGTAGATGGCTACGCAGCAATGGCAGGCAAAGCAGAAGGAGTGGTGAGCCGGGATGAGGGCAAATTGTGGCACATGAGATTGGGCCATCTTCACTATGGCGCTTTGAAAATTTTGCAGCAGATTTCTACCGGGCTTCCCAAGGGTACACTTGTGCAGTCAGATAAGTGCAGGGGATGTATTTTGGGAAAATTTGTGAAGACCCTTTTCATGAGAAGGATAGTCGCGCCACGACGATCCTTGAGAGAATTCACACAAACGTGTGTGGACCTTTCTCAGTAGCTTCGACAGCAAAGCACAGGTATTATGTGATATTTGTTGATGACATTTATCGTAAGTGATGGATCTTCTTCATGCAGAAGAAGAGCGAGACATACTCAAAGTTCTGTGAGTTCAAGGCACTGGTTGAGAAAGAGTCAGGGAAGCAGGTTAAAGCTCTTAGGAGCGATAATGGTGGTGAATTCAAAGAATTTTGCAGCGTAGAAGGAATTCGAAGAGAGCTCATAGCACCTCATAACCCACAGTAGAATGGGGTCGCGGAGAGAAAGAACAGAATGATCGTGGGTGTTGCATGGGCGATGTTGCATGATCAGGGCCTTCCCATACACTTGTGGGCTGAAGCATGCAACACTGCGGTTTATGTACAAAATCGTTGTCCTCATAGAGTACTTGGCATGAGTACACCCGAAGAGGCATTTTCTGGTAAGAAGCCTGATATTTCTCATTTGAAGATTTTTGGCTCACTTGTTTACATTCATGTGACAAAGAATGCCAGGAAGAAGCTGGAGCCGACCGCAGAGGTTGGGATATTTATGGGGTACACAGAAACACCCCACAACTATCATGTGTATTTTCCAGACAGTCGGAAGACTGTTGTGTGATGGGATATCAAATTTCATGAGGAGAAAGCCATGAAGTTGTCGCTTGAGAGGGAGCTACACTTGCATGCAGATGAGGAGCTACTTGTTCCTAAAGATGAGCCTCAGGATGTGGATCAGCCATAAGAGGAGGTTCATGGAGTGGAAGAAGCCACTCATACAGTGCCAACCATCAGAGGGAGGAAGCGCACTAAAGAAGCTAAGCGACTGAATCTTGATGCAGAGCAGAATGTAGGAGCACCTACATCACACCGCAGAAAGAGACAGTCACCTGACCGATATACTGGATACATGGCTCTGATGAGCAAGTGTATCGTGACAAAACCATATTCTTTCGAGGAAGTTGTGGAGGATCCCGCATGGGTAAATTCCATGGTGGAAGAGTATGATTTGATTGTCAGAAACAGTGCATGGGAGATTGTCCCAAGGCCGGAAGGGAAATCAGTGATTGGTTCGAGATGGATCTACAAAGTGAAGCAAGCTGCTGACGGGAGCGTCGAGAAGTACAAGGCAAGATTTTTTGCTCGGGGCTTCTCACAGATCGAAGGGATCGACTATGAAGAAACCTTTGCACCTGTCGCAAGGTATTCTTCCATACGGACCATCCTTGCTCTCTCAGCGCAGATGGGTTGGCACATTCATCAGATGGATGTGAAGACTGTGTTCCTCAATGGAGTCATTGAGGAGGAGGTGTACATAGAGAAGCTTGAAGGATTTGAAATCTTCAGTAGCAAGTCGCATGTGTGCAGGCTCAAAAGAGCGATGTATGGGCTGAAACAAGCACTCGTGCTTGGTACAAACATATAGACAGTTATTTCACCTGACTTGGATTCACCAAGAGTGAGGTGGATTCGAACCTATACCAGATTGTGGTGGAGGGTAAGTTGCTGATCATTATACTTTATGTAGATGATTTGATACTAACAGGTGATGAACTTTTGATAGACTCATGCAAGGCAAATCTTGCAAAGGAGTTTGAGATGAAGGACTTGGGCCTCCTTCATTATTTCCTGGGATTGGAAATTTGGTAGTGGAAGGGTGGACTGTTTGTGTCTCAAGGCAAGTATGCCCCGGAGATACTGGAGAAGTTCAACATGCAACGCTGCAAGCCTATCAACACTCCTCTTCCTGGTTGTTGGAGGAAAGAGGATGCTACATCGGCAGAGGTAGTGGATGCCACTGTTTATCGATAGTTGGTTGGTTCGCTCATGTATCTAGTCAATACACGACCAGACATATGCTATGATGTTAACCAGATTTCACAAGCTATGGTTAAGCCTACCAAGCTCTTTTGGAAGGCAGGCAAGCATGTCCTGAGAAATCTCAGGGGCACATCTGGATATGGATTGTGGTATAGACAGTCGGATGAGGTGAAGTTGCATGGCTTCACGGATGCAGATTGGGCAGGGAGCCCAACGGACAGAAAGAGCACATCTGGAAGGATATTCAGTATCAGGTCTACAACAGTTTCTTGGTACAACAGGAAACAAAGATCCATGGCACTCAGTTCAACGGAGGCCGAATACATGGCAGCAAGTTTGGCTGCATGCGAGGCTATATGGATGAGGAAGATCCTGGTCGGGTTGTTTGGTTCACATTTAGATCCTACTATGATATATTGTGATAATCAGAGTTGCATTAAACTCTCAGTTAATCCAATATTTCATGATAGATCTAAACATATTGACATCTGGTACCATCATATTAGAGATTGTGTGCAGCAGAAGATCATGTTGCTTTCTTACATTCCTACGGAGGATCAGGATGCAGATATTCTGACGAAGGTGCTCACCAAGAGAAAATTCGAATACCACAGAGACAAGATCGGGGTTGTAGATAATCCCTATCTTGTTTAGAGGGAGTGTTGAGATTCAACAAGATGATGAGCTTAGTGAAAAGAGTTGCCTTCACTAAGTGGGCCCGCAGGCTATTTTTGGCGCAAAGTCTATTTTTAGACTATGTCTATTTTTAGACATGTCAATCATATTCTATGAGTCATAGGATGCTATTTTACGGGATGGTTGGTCAAGTTGGAAAATAGATGGACTTCTATTTTAGACATATTAATAATCTATTTTTAGATTTGGGCCTAAAATAGATATGTTGAATATTATTAGCTCTTAATAATATTTGGACTCTAAACATTATCTTATTCTCTTGAGCACTTCGCTTATGGTACGTATATGGCACAAATATACCACAAAAGGAATTATGCTATTCCTGAGGGTTTATTGGAGCTATTGCATGGAGGACTTTAGTTAGAACTAATGTGACAGAGTTTTTTGGAGTTGTGTTCAGTTTAACTCAGTTAGACACAGTTGAGCTAGTTGTATCTAGTCTAACTGATTGATACACTAGTGAGAATGGTGTGAATTAATTATTAATTAATTCACTAAATAATAACTCATTAATCAACTGAAGAATACATCAGTTAACTACAGTGCATGGACAGTTTCAGTGGAGACCAGTGGAGAGGTAGGTGAAAGAGCAAGTGTGACTATCATTTGTGACTATAGTGATGCATTGATTGCATCCAACACTTAGTGGAGATGCCAATGAGGATTGCGTGAGCAAGGCTGGAGAAATTCGAGTTCATTCAGAGCCATTCTTCAACAGGGATTGCGCAGTAGAGGTAGGCTAGCAGGTGGCAAAGATCGGTGCATGGATTTGCAAGATCAGGCCTGATTAGTGTGTAGCGATTGTATTGTACTGAGAGCTTGATATGATCAGATTTGTATGAGGATTGTTACATGATCTCTATGAAATATATTATATACAGATATTTGAGGTTTTCAGCTTCAGGCTTTCCCGTTAAATCACTGTGTTAATGTGTGTGAATTTTTATGGTTTCATGTGTGCATTACAATTGATTTAATTTCTGCATGTGATGATCAATGGTGGAATAGATTCTGTATTGTGCATGAAGTTAAAATAGTGTGTGATCAAGAGAATCTTGGACATATAACATATTATTTATATAATTTCTACACATATATCTGCCCAGTTATTTCAGAGAGTTGGCCAACATTACAATTGGGTCAACTATACAACAAGCGTTGATTTATAACTTTGGGATCATCGTTGTGGCGGGGTTGCAGAATCACGTTGAACCATCAACACATTGATACATCATGGATATCATTCCAAACCCTGAGCTTGGAGAAATTTGTGATGCTGCAACAATTCCAGGCAGTGGGGAATTGCGTTGCAGGAAACAGATCTAGCGATGGGGTTGCCAGAATTGCAGGCCTGTGCGAATGAACTCAAAGGAATCAATGGACATGTGGTCTAATATCGTCAAGTTCCACATTTCCTAGCAATCTGGCGCTCACCATAACGGTCCACCATCCATGAACCTAACTCTTCAACGATCTTGCTTCCTATGTTGAGCGTAATGGAAAATCTATGACGATGATGAAGGGCTTCCTAATGTTGCCGAGAAATTTCACTCTAGAACTCAATCACCATGCAGTCTCCCTCAACTTCAGGAACCCTGTGAATTCCTCTATCCTGGTCATTTGGTTGTTTCCACTCTAGATTGGTGGTCTCTCGATCCTGCTAACATGGAACGTCGTCAACTGAATTCGACATTGAGACCCGAACACTGAAGTGAAGGGCCGATCTCGAGATCGAGTGGTATGGGCGACTCCTTTGCCTTAAAGGTTCCTCGACCCTGCCTTATTTCTCCTTTAAAACCATGTCTAATTTAGTTGCACCATAATATGGCTATTCGACTTCAAGACCTACGTATGGATTGATCCTCTCGTGAGCTGCCATCTTCCAATCATTTTCTTGGTCCGCGTGAATGCTCTGCTTGCAGTTTGTTGATCAGTCTCAATGGATGCCTTGATGCACCGTGACGCAAGATGCTCGACCCTCCTTTGATTGTAGGCTATTTTTAGGTTTTTAAATTTACCACTCCTACATCCACAACAACGACACTCTTGGTGGTGAATTATAGTCTTCAACATAGTATGGTTGTCCCTAAAAATTCCGGTGGGTGGTTGCACTTGGATGTTTGTTGGTTTCCATAACCCTCAAATTTTCATATGGGAATAAACCCTTGATTCATTTCCTTTCACTTATCAAAATCTACTTCTCCTCGATTCAGATTTGGGTGAGATTTGTGATTCAAGCCTTTCTTACCAAATGGTAATCTCTTTTGTTTCAGAACATGAACCCTCTACTACAGGCATATCTGAGCTCCTGCAAGAAAGGTTAACTCCAACGAATAAATCTCATGCAAATAAAATTATTCAGCCGACTAGGGTAGTTACAAAAAACTACCGAAATTGAGTGAGTTACTGACTAGGGTGACTATGGAGAATCACCAAAGGCTAGTTTCTTGTGACACTCGATCTGTAATAAAAACACCCTCAGGCTGGAAGGGTGCACAACTCTGATACCAATGTAAGATCCCAAACAATGAAATAATCAACAGATCTGGAAAATTAAGGTGTTCTAAATAAAATATTTTCAATAAAACACTAAACACGGAGGGGATCTAGAAGAATGCAACCCTTATTTCCATTAATATTCAAAAAATGAGACATTTCCAAAAAACAAGAAAATAATGGAGCCCCTGCCTCAACATACACGACTGCTCAACAAGAAAGTGAAAATATTGAAGCCAAAATGTGAACCTTGAATGAATTCACTAACAAATGTCATCACAGGCTTTTCAACCCAGGATCAAGCTAGAAATGGCCACACGAAGTTCCCAACAAAATGAAAATAATGGAGCCCTTGCCTCAACATACATGACTGCTCAATGAACAAGAAAGTGAAAATATTGAAGCCAAAATGTGAACCCTGAATGGATTCACCAATAAATGTCACCAAAGGATTTTCATCCCGGGATCAAGCTAACATGACTTCTCAATGAACAAGAAAGTGAAAATACTGAAGCCAAAATGTGAAACCTGAATGGATTCACCAACAAATGTCACCAAAGGATTTTCGTCCCGGGATCAAACTAGAAATGGCCACGCCAAGTTCCCAACAAAATACAAATAGATAGACAAGTTCATGATGATTCGCTCTGTCTGGCCCTTATCCCTTTTTATAAGTTATATGGAACTTATTTTATTGTTTTCCTTCGAAAAATGAAGGCAAATACCATGGGCGAATACCATGGGTTGATTCTGTCCTCTTTGACCTTATCAAAAAAAGGGAATATTACAGTGAATTAAGGGATCAAGTGGTTAATGGGTTATGAGTTATGAGTGTAGGGATTAAGGGATTATGGCTTGGTGGTTAACGGGATATGTAATTTATGGTGGTTATGGGTTAAGGGCTTATGGGTTGTGATAATGGGGCCCCTAATCCCCTTATCACAACTATTGAGGGTTCCCTTATCAATTGATTTATTTACCTCCCCTACAGGCTCATTATTCCCTATACCATTAGGTCCTAAACCCCCTTCTCATTTTCTAATGCTAGGATTATAGATCTCAGTAAAGTATTCTTGGACCTCCCACTTTTATCCATCCATGCTAACCTTATGTCCCCTTGCCCTAGTCAATACACTAAAATATCCACCTCTTCCAAAAGTCATTAGAATTGAATATTTAGAGGCGGTCATTTAGCAAACACTTCTAAAGGTTCAATTCTCATGATTTTTTTTTAGGGGGGTTGTCCAAAACCACCTCCAAAAGTTCCATTGTCACGAATTTTAAAGGGGATGACTTATAAAGGGGATTTTTAGACAATCATAATAAGGGGATGACTTATTATTATTTAGATAATAATAAATTTTAATTTCATAAAAAAATTTGAAACATCATATTCTTAATAACAAAAACCAAATATATAAAACATAAACTAGAAATTGCCCTAAAAAGTGCAAAGAGAGGCTGATAGCATTTTTAAATTGAAAAAGTTGTAATTTAATTTTCATAATCAATAAAATAGCAATTGAAAGGTTAAATTTGAGTTTTTTTTTTTTTTTGTACATTGTTTTTCTTAAGTTTATAATATGTAAGTATATCAGAGTTGGTTAACAAAAGCATTCTCGAATGTCATTACATCTACATGTTGAATATTAAATCCTGGACATTCAAAATACCAATGCCTTCTAAAAATCAACCATATTAAATTAATTATTTCATATTTTAAAGTAGTCTAACTAATAGATGAGATGATCTTTTTTGGGCATTTTTTCTTGTTAATTTTGCTGGAAAGTATGTATTATGTATATATTTTTAAAATTCATAAGTTTAAGTTGTTTAATTCATAAAATTTGAATGTGTCACATATCCATTTATGCATGCAAAAACATTTATAAAAAACAAGAAACTAGAATGTGGTTAAAAATTGTATTGCTAGATTATAGCAAAAAACAACTATTTTATCTATTAGTTAGACTAATGGTTAAGAACATAAGGAAAGACATTGCAACCATATAGATTTTCTACATTCAATTGTAAATAGTGTTTTTCCATTCAATTGTAAATGATGGAGAGTTCATTCATGTAATGGGAAGATTTGACATTTTTCAAATATTTATGGAAGATTTGGCATCTTTGCATATTTACAGGGATTTTGACATCTTTGCATATTCATCCAAATTTTTTTTTTTCCAATCTAAAATAGTTATTGTCTTCATAATTTTTTATTTTCAACATAAAATAATAGTTGTCTCCGCATTAAATTATTTAATTAATTTTTTATTTTTTTTCAAAAACAGATTATATAACCTATATGTTGACTTTGCAAATGAATCTGCTTCTTCTTATATAAGACTCAACATAGCTTTAGTCTTGATGTCCCAGATCAATGCAATATCTATAAACAATAGTTATAATATAACTGAATTCTAAAATTCTAAAATCTAGAGGAATAATTTTCTACATCATCAGTGAATCAGTGATAAGAAAGTGAATCAATGATAATAAATTCCCATGTTATGAATTAAGAAGGAAGTCAATAATTACCAATGCTTTCCTCAGAATAAAATAGAAACAGAATGCCTTTTAAGGAACCTGCTAGAGTAGTTTGAAGCCATACAGATTTCGTGGGTTTGTTGTGGCTATTCAACCACTAAGAATAAGACTGTTGTGGCTCTACATCTATCTAAAATTGGTCAAGAAAGAGAAAGGGCCAGAAAATATCCACCTTAAAATTGATTTTCAAACATGGTGAAAAAACATAGAAAAAGTAATTGGGCGAAATATTTTATGGGATTAATTGATTTTCTGTGAGATGTTCTTTTTCCTGGATGTACCATTATGTCTATTTCTTTAACTAAGAGGAAATAAAAATCGTGTGAAAAGAAATGTATATTTCAGAAATTATGGGATTAATTGATTTTCTCTTCAGAAATTATGGGATTAATTGATTTTCTCTGAGTTGTTCTTTTTACTGAATGTACCATTATGTCTGTTTCATTAATTAAGAGGAAATAAGAATTGCTTCCTTTGCTTTCTCCACAATGTTCTCAATCACTAATGGCTTCTTGAAGGGCTCTCTACACATCATAAAGGCAATCTCAAATGGAGTAAGACCTGTTGATGCATCCTTCTTAAGCATCATTGTTGAAATTTGCAGTACACAAAATGAAGACAAGGACCAAACATAAAACTTCAACATTTAAATATCCATATCATCATCTAACAAACTTATATAATCAAGAATCTCTTTAGCCTAAAGTCAGTAAAACCACTTAAATAAACAATCTTCGAACTATAAGTCAAATGAAAATAACAATGTTAGTAATATTCTTAACCCTTTGCACTGTAAATTGAATCTAAAAATTTATTAAAAATATATATATATATATTTACAATTAAACTATATTACATTAAAAAAAATTATGAAAAAAAACCATACCTTAAATGAAGAAAAAAATGATTATATATATATGAAAAAATAAAAATTAATAAAATCTTTCATTGGTGTAAACCGTTGTAACAACTCCACTTCACAATAACATTTAAATATAACCTTTAATAACCTCAATGTCATCAAATAGATTTAATGTAGACAGTTGTAGCAACTCCACTTGACAATAACATTTAATAACCTCAATGTCATCATATATTGACTTGTAATAGATTTAATGTAACATTCTCTGCACACCAATGTAAAAGTCATCTGTGTAGACGGTATTCTTGATCAACGGAGTGTGGATAAGGCCGAGGGAGAGGTCTCTTCCAGGTGGTGGAAGGAAGACGAGCGGTATGTCGCCAAAGAAGAGAGCTCACGGCAGACACGTGGAAATCTTGCAACTGAACTCCTCCGCATCGGAGAGCTGAGATGGCAATGCCAACGTGGCTGAATTCATCCTTGCAACGCCGGCCATCCCACTTATCGGACGGGAGGGACATAGCATGCAGGTGAAAGGCAGTTTCAGTTTCAGGGGACAGACACAACAGTTGTGACAACGTTTACCTCGGAATTGAGGTTAGAACCAACGTTTACTTGGCCATGAAGAGTTTTGAAAATAAATTTATATAACAATGAACTGAGTGAAAATTAACTCAGCTCTCTCGTTCAACGCTAGGAAACCAAGTGGGCATATTCCTGAGTATGCCTTTGCATAGTCCAACACTTCTGGATTAATAAAAAAAATGGATTTGTGTTGAAAAAAACAGCCTAGGAAGCCAAGTGGGCATATTGCTGAGTATGCCTTTGCATATTCCAACACCTTTGGATTAATAAAAAAATGGACTTGTGTTGAAAAAACAGATTAGTTGTATTTTGGAACATGATTTTACGGATGCAGAAAATTGAAATTTTGTACAGCATGAATGATTTTATGGAGGAAGAAAATTGATTTCGATGTTAAAAAGAAAAAACTGTATACAATATCAGATAGACTTAGCTACAAAGTGATAGATATAGAAAGAGTGACCTTTTTGGGCCGTTCTGATGTCCATGCTCTCTTGCAACTCGTCAATTCTTGTTTGAGCACCTCTACCTATTTTGAATTTTCTTTTATCCCATCGAATGCCATTTATTCCTTTCCTTTTGCTGTAGCCATTAGATACAATTTTCATGGCACTCCTCCCATTATTCTCCCAATCCTCAAACCCTGGAGCCTCCCATTGATGATAGGGTGAAGCAAAAGGATGCCAAAAGTGTTCAAAGTCATTCCATTCACACTCATCTAAAATTTTCTTACTCTCATCATTTAGATGAGCCTTGTGGAAGCTCACTTGAGAACGAGTATTATAATTCTCTCTAACCTCAATATGGTATAAATTAAAATCCATGATGGGTTGCCCTTGTTTACAACGTTTCTCAATGTTCTTGAACATGAATATATACTCTGGAAATCTATGTGTTGAGAATCGGTTGTGTGGAGTATATCTCCACTGCTCACATCTCTGATACAGATATTTCACTATACCTCTTGAGGGTATATATACCTCAATCTCCATATATAATGGAGTATTCTTCTCTGCATTAGTGATGCTCTGGATCACATGACTGTTAACAGACTGAGTACGTTTCCATTGATGCCATTCAAATTTTGGTGTGCCATCCAATGTCCATACAGAAAAGCAGTGTGTGTCTACGTAATGACTCGAGCTTCTGAATACCAATTTAATACAAATACCATTCTCAGTTCTAAAAGAGGAACAACTGTAGGGATACTTGACGCACTCTATTGGGTTTTTGGAAAACCTGATTCCCAAAGATGGAAGATCCTTCCAACTACAGTTGCTTCCTTCACTCAGATCCAACATGCCAACATCGAATATCAAACTGCCATCTTCTTGTCGATTTCTAGTGAAAGAAAATATATAATCATGGTGATCATCCAACACAAACTTTACACATGCATGCAAGTGTTCAGGTATTGTTGGGATTGGAAGCCTCCATAAAAAACGATGATAGCTGTAAACAGAGACCAAGGTAACTATTTGGGTGGTTCCAACTTGGAATACGGTATATAACAAGCGAATTGGAGAGGATACGCTGATGGAGTCTGCCATACTCTATTCACAGGAAAACGATGTATGATAGCATCTGCCCAAGTTCTATTCAGAGTCATTAAAACTGGCAACCGATACCATGGCAATTGCTTTAAGAAATTACCAAGAACAACGTCGTCCACAAGCCCATCTATTAAAGAACCTGGAAAAATAATAAACTAGACTCAGGGAAAATAACCACCTAACTAGCCATTCGTGAAACTACCTAATCCATGAACTATTATTGTTCAATTTGATTGCAAATTTCCTGATGGCCAAAAGTGAAGTAAATTATTTAACTTCTCTACTCTACCTAGAATTAATAAAAAAATCCAAAATCTACAATCTAAATAAATAGAAACAACCCTCCACCACCCACTTACCCACACATAAAAACACATACCTGAAATAAGATGATTGGAAGTGGGAAAATCCGGTAAGGGAGCTCCTCCTCTTTCCTCGTCGCCATTATGCTTTTGGTCCTCCTGCCTCTGTCCAAACTTATTCTTTTCCAAAGAAATATCCATTCTACCTGTCTGTGATGGTGTTTCTTCCATTATGCAGTCAGTACCTGTATTTGCTTCTGCAACCATATTATAGAAAATTATCTACAAATAGATTATAAAAAAACATCTGTATTAAAGTATCTATAGTCTAAACTAGCTATCTAAAAAAATTATTTTTAGTAATATTTTAAAATCTAACTAAATTTTTTGGAACGTAAGTTACAACTATTAATTTTAAAAAAAATTAGATACTCTTTTCTTTAAAATACTAAATCTATTTCTATACATTATTCAAAAAATTCACTTTCAAACTTTTGAAAAAAAATAATTATCAACCAAAAATTGTTACAATTAACCTAATCATATAATAAAAAATTATAATCCAACAATTTTTGTTACAATTATTACAATTACTCTAATCATACGGACAAATCAAGTCCGCTGAAAGAGCGATTGAGCGACCCTTTTATCCGGAGCGATTGAGCGTTACCTATTATCCGGAGCGATTGAATTCGCTGCTGCTGGACCACCCAGTCGTGCTGCTGCTGCTACCTCACGGTAGTTTAAACACTATCACAGAATCACTGTGTCTTGTATAATGGATGGTGACTGTCTGGCTTGTATGGTGATGGTGAAGTTTAATTTATAGATGAAATATTTTCCTGCGGATTTTTTATAAATAGATTTAATATTTTAAATTTTCATAATCTACTTATTATATAACTTATATAAACTTAAATTTTTAAGTTTATAAAATTAAATTAACAAAAAAATATTAAAAAAATAATAATTTAATTTAAATAATTAAATTAAACATTTTATGATCACTTACTTAAGTCCAGTCTCTCAAAAGAAAATATAGCAAGTCTCTCTTTAAAAAAATAGCTTACGCAGCAAAATCCTTAAAACTAATATTTTACTAATAAAATAGATTATAGAACAACAACTTAACTAGCACTAAAATAGATTATAGAACAACACCAGTTTTAACTAGCAGTGTTTTCAAGTTCAATTCTGTTAAAATATATATATATATATATATATATATATATATATATATATATATAATAAAACTACAAAAACAGTTTTCATATAATAAAAATAGAAAAGCAAGACTTTCTTAATATTGTTGCCTGGGGCAATGGCCCACCATTTTAACGATCGAAGAGGCTTGTGCAAGAAAAATGCAAATCCCCAATTGACGCTCGAGAACCATTTATGAATTGCAAATTAAATTACGGAAATTCCTAAATGCCTTAACCATTTAAGTATTATTTATATTTTATATATTTAGGGAGACATGTTTTACAAGTTCTATTGGGTAATTCTGTAACAGTTTAGTTGAAAAAAAGAAAGTATTATTCATATTTTATATATCTGCGGAGACATGTTTTACAAGTTTTATTGGGTAATCCCATAAACATTTAGTTGAAAAAAAAAAACTATTATTCATATTTTATATATCTGCGAAAACATGTTTTACCAGTTCTATTGAGTAGTCCCATAACCATTTAGTTGAAAAAAAAAATTATTATTCATATTTTATATATATTTGATTTATCTATATAATTTATTATTAAAAAATATAAATAGATTTTTATTTATATATTAGTGATAATGTTTTTTAAGAAAATATTAAATAAAATAATAATCAAATTTTAATTAAAAAAAATTATTACATCAAAATTTTATAGTGTCTTTAAACTATTTTACGGTGTTGTTAGCATCAATAAGCCCACTCTTGAAAGATTTGCTCGAGAATCCAATTCCACAAGGCCTCAAAGGAAAAATTTTAGTAAAAGGCTCAACTCCTGATGCCTGGCATGATCCATGTCATGATGGTGTCAACCCAAAATTTCTACCAAATGAGGTCCTGACACATGTCATGCCAATTTTTTTTTTTATAAAAAGGACTTGGGGTTCATTTTTTCATTATAAAGTCCCATCTCGCCTCCAGCTCAACCACCATTTCTCCTTCCTCTCGTAGATGCTATGTGCTAAAGCCTAAATTGAACCAAATTTCAAATTTATTTGAACTCTAAAACAAACCCTACCCATTACAAGAAAAGGTACTCTTCACTCCAAAATATGATTTCCATGTTGATCAAATAGCTATTGTTCGAAATTAATTGATTATCAGCCTCAAAAGTCCTGGATTTGATGAAAGTCACGCTTAATTTTCTCATAAACCCTTAATTTGATTTCTGTGTGTGTTAACAAGTCTCACAATTCAAAATTTGCATAATCTTCCCTCCACCTCACTGACCAATCCCTTGTGGCCACATGGCGCCCACTCATTGGATGGTTAATCATTTTGTGAATCTCATTCTTTTCCTTTTCTCCACTTTACCTCAGTCAACCAGTTCCCTTGTTAGAAAGTCCTATTTCCACAATAGCTACCTCATCTACCCCAAGATTTTCTGATGTCCCAATGGCTAAGAAGACCAAAGAACCTGACTTCTATGATGGTGATGCCAATGTCTTGGACCCATTGACAACTACCTATGATATGAGGAAATTTATTCATTTGGTACAAAGTACCAATGATATCGTAGGGGACAACAAAAATTTAGCTACATCAAACTTGGTCCTAGCAGTGGTCCCACAATTGTATCATTTTCCAAAAATGATATCCTGGTGTCTTAGCCAATACTTTCCATATTAGAGAATTATTTTCTCCTCTCAAGGAAACAAGTCAATGATCAAACTGACACCAAAAGAAATTGCATATATGCTCTCTTTTCCAGATAGAACAACTTTACAAAGGTTGGATAAAGAGACACGAGAAGAGAAATGGGTGTCTCCCTCTTCATAAATAAAACAAAAAATGACCCATGGGTATGTCAAAGAGGGAGTGCTTCCCCCTTCTAGTTCTCTTCCTTACCCCATCACAACCTTTGATTATATACCCAAGTTACATTTTTCTATGGTTTCCCAAGTCAGTTCGAGTACTGATGTTTATGTAACTGAAACAATTTTAGGCCTCTTAGTTTCATTATGTCTCCCAACCACCAAGGCCTGTATAAAGTTTGATTTTCCAAATTTTTTGCCAGATGAGATTCATTCCCAAAGGATAGAATTTGGAGAAGGGAGGTATTTCTGTTACCAAGCATACCCGGTCCACTTATTTATCCATAAACAATAAATTCCCACCTTAAACACCTAAAGCCAAAGATGGTGGATGAATATAATGCCTTGTAACTTGTCTATGAGTGGCTACCCCGCAACTACATGTTGTACTAAGTTCGTATTTTCCATCTAGAAAGTAAAATTTTGTTTTAACCAATTGCGACCGACTGCTTCCTCCATGATCATGTTCGAAATTAGAGACAAAGGCTATGAAAGACATGTTCGAAGCACAAATATTCCCAAAAATATTACAGAAGACCAAAATCCGTGATCCCATCTAGCATGCAGGCAAGGGTTATCTCTCGCACAACTTATTGAAAAATTAGCCGTTGATTTTCCATCGAAGTAATCTCAAGACATACCAGCAGGGTAAGATGCTTTGGTATTAAGGGGGTATACCCTCTCGGAGTTGAAAATTCAGCGGAAAGATCAACGGTCGAGATGAATTCCAGGGGGGACTGCCTATCCATACGCTCGTCTCTCGATCCGTTGGAAACTGGTGGGGCCCACCAGCAACATGCGTCAACATCGCAGGCTGCAGTAGAAAAATTGAGGCTCAATGGAAAATTGCAGTAAGATTTTTCAGCATGTGCTCGTCATCTTTCCTCCATGGTCCCATCACCTATGCAACAAATCCACCCAACCCAACCATGACATGTGTCACTCAAATGACGTCACATCAGTGTCAGCCCACCAATTTTCATCCTCCACCTAAATACCTCGTCCCTTTCGCATTTCTTGCCTAACCATTGTATTTTTCCTCTAAAATATTCTACCAGTAGGGCGCTCGCACAAAACCCTCCTCGGACCAGCTGCCGCTCCAACTCGCCCCTCTACGTTGCTTTCGGTCACCAACTATTTAGATAGTGTCGTGCACCTGTGTTTATAGTTCCATATTTGTTTTAAAATTGAAAAAGACTGCCCCTGAAACCCCACAAGATCGCGAAGTCAAATCTTCTCTTGATCCCGAGCCTCTCATGGATACCCAAGCCCAAATTCGTGACCCCGTTTACCCGTTTTACTTGGCTGACAAATTTTTCGACCTGATGGGTTACAAATGGCGAGAAGAAGACATCTTCAGGGCAGTTGACACTGGATTATATTACAAAATTTCCCCCTCTTTTCACCATTTCCCCAAGTTCGTCTCTTGGCTCTTCGAAGCCTATACTGAGCAGAAAGGGTATTTTGTCTCCTCTCAAGAGAACAAAATACTGGAGATTACCCCTTAACTTATTCGAGAGGCCTTGCTTTACCCTACATATTCTGACAGGATGGAGTTCACTAAGGTAAACCTTATGTATCACTTCATTAGCCTTACCGTCGAACGATGAAACTCCCTCCTTCAGATAATCATGGTTTCAGGCTCAAGAAGCCTCCCTATAGCTGATAAATTCCCCCTTTCCAATATTTGTGGAGCCTGTTCAGTCCAACCTGTCTGTGATATTCGAAATGTTAGGAGAAAATGATGCCAGTTGGGTAAATAACGTTTGCCTGGGTTTTCTGGACCTAATGATGAAACTGGATCTCCTCTTTGACACTTTGTCATTCTTAACCCAAACCATAAAAAATTGTTATGTGAATGTATCATTTCGAGAATGAATAAATATATATTCAACAAGATTTCAACTCAAATGTATGTCTAGTATGTAAATATTCTGATGTGCAATGCGTATATGCTTTTATGTTACTTCTCAGATTTTATGTTATCGTAGCCGATGGGATTGTCCCTATGTGTTCATCAATTCCTTTTATTCATATAATGTGATACACACTCTGTGAACAAAGAGAATGTGAATGCCTTAAATGCGCTCCATGAATCCGTGTGTTTCATTTTCTCTCCTCTTCACCTCTTCAGATAGTTTTTAGCATGCTAGATTCTTATCATATTTTAAGCCCAATGTGTTAAATTCTCATTTTCTCTTCCTCTTCCGTTATACCATAATTCAAAGTATGCATATACAAGTGTGAACGACTGCGTTGATTTTTATATGGATTATATCTTGGTTTTGTATTTCACAAGTATCAAGATTGTTATATATATGTCCATTCAGGGAAGGTTTTGAACCATTCTCATATAAATCTTTAATAGAAAGGCTCGGTCATGTCAAGTCCAAAATCAAGACCCCACTAAGATGTTCTAGGCACTGGTCTCCTCATCAACCCAGAGATTGTCTCTAGGAGTTACAACATCTTTTGGCATCGTTGGCAGGGAATTAATTGGAAATGTTTTCCCTAGGATACAACAAGTATAAACCCTTCAGTCAGGTGAGAATGAATGGTTGTGGGTTTTGCATTTCTCACCTTTGAAACTCCACTGTATAACTTTTTTTCTAAGCACTCCTGTATTTCACCAGGCCCCATACCCGATCAGACACTTCGCAGCAAAAGATACCTTCCATATCCGACCCTGAGAAGCTGATTTTTAGAAAGGTTTGGAAAGAAAATACTCCCATTTTGTTAGATCCACATCCTTTTTCTCTTGAAGCAACCTCATATAGCTCTCATAGAGCCATCATAAAATGTCTAGATATTTTGGATCGTGTACTGTAATATCCCTGTGAGGGAGACTCTGCTTTCGATCCTTTCAGTTCCAGAGTAAAAAATGAATAAGATTTTGTTGGTACATTCTTTCTTGACTTCCATCCATCACCCGCAACCAAAGAAATTAAATACATTCTGTTGAATTTTACCACTAAAAGTGTGAATACCCTCCCCTCTCAAATCTTGTTGGTCACTGATCTGAAAATGGAATGTACTTGTTTGAGGGTGCAAGGTATCCATTTCCCATAATTTCAAATTGAGCTATACACTCCAAGTGACCTCTGAAAATGTGAAAACTTCTTATTTCTTATACAGAGATAGACTGTAGGGGCATTCACCGGACATGTCACCTCTAAAAAGAGGATGAGTTCCAGAGGCTACCTGGCCCTCTACAGGCTCTGCCTAAAGAAATAATGAAGTTAACACTTAGAAGTCTTTGACATACACATACTTGAAATTTGATGTCTTGCGGAATAAGACAAATAACTTTCTGCAGCTGAGTAGGTGATTATGTGTATATGAAAGTTATGTATATTTGCTGTTTAACAATTTATATTTTGTTTAGCATATCATCTTCAGCAAATAAAGACATCAAAATGATAAGCAGTTCACCCCCTTCTCTGGGCTACATCTGCTGGACTAAACCTCTCAAACTAGGCTTGTCCTCTTGTATTTAAAATGCTACAAAGGCTAATACAAGAATAAGAATGTCTCGAAAGACAGATCTGACTGTAAATACAGAATCAGAAGATAGGAATTAGCTGAACATGCTCTTTCCCAAACACTAAACAGTGAAATTTGTACCTGCTACAGTACTTTTCCCCAATTGGCTCTGGTGGCCCTTTAGACTTGCAGGAAGAATTTCGAGGTGAATATGACCTCAATTGGTTCTGAAACCTCTGCCATTCAACTCAGAAGGTCGAAAATATCAGAAACAGGCTTTTGAATCACCAAAAATGGAAGAACATAGTCCCCAAACAGCTCCAACACTGAAATGGCCCTCTTGGCCCTAAAAGCTTCCCTGAAGCTAAACAGTGAGAAGAATTCCTCAAAAGGAAAAACGAGCTGTAGAAATGGATTCAGAATACTGAAAAACTTCAGGAATGACCTTCGTTCCACATAAACTGGCTGCACAATTCCCAATGCAGCTCCCAAACTGATTTGGCCCTAGTGACTCCTGGAACTTCCACGGAGAAAAATCACCTGCAAACGACCTCAGATGGCTGTGAAACCTGTGCCAATGGCTTCAGAAGGTCGAAGAGACCCAAAATCAAAAAAAAATTCGTCTTCAAAGGCCTCTCCTAGCAGAAGTTATGGCCAAAAAACTAAACTGCCTCTTTCCCCTTGAGAAACTCCACTAAATGTGGAAGGACTACAGTTAAGGGCGCCAAAATAGGAATAGGCGCCAAAATTGGGGCGGACTCCGCCAAGTTAACCCGCGCGGTTTGTTGGGCATTTAACGTTATGGTTAACGTGTTCATATGGGCGGAGAACAATGTAACTGTTTCAACCGTTTTAATTAAAACATAACGTTTATTAAAAACCCACAACAATACGCATAACCAATGTTTTGAATTCCGCACGTTTCAAATGCGCCGAGTTTATGGTCAAGGTTCCCGCCGGACGGTTCTATGCATCGGGGGCTGGCCCTTCGGGGCTGGTCCCCTTCGGGCCCCGCCCAAAACAAATTCACGCTATAACATTAATCCGTCCGCGACTATATTCAACGAACAACACGGTTGTCTGGCGGTTAAAACGAATGGTTGTTACTCCGGTGGTCGCGGGTTCGAATCCTGCGAGCCCAAACAAATTTTATATGCGCCATTTCAATGCCAAGTCGGGGCCCACGTGGCGGCCTCCGGGCTAGCCACGTGGCGCTTTTTGATTGGTCGCCAAGGGAATATTCCCCAGAATATTCTGCGGAATATTCCATAGAATATTCCCAGAATATTCTGTGGAATATTCTGCGGAATATTCCACGGAATATTCCCAGAATATTCTGTGGAATATTCTTTTTTTTATAAAATTTTTCCACAAAGGCAAATTGGCATTTTTTTAATGAAAATGGAGAAATCTTCAAACTTGAATAACTTCTTCATACGGAGACCATTTTTCGAACCGTTCGCGGCACCGGAATCAGGAAGACGAGCTCTATCCGGTCGTTCAGGTTCCAACCAGTTTTGAGCACTTTCATTTTTGACCATTTTACGACACTTGGTCCTGAGCTCCTGATCAGTCACTCAGATAATTCCTTTCCAAACCCATACAATGAACCTACCTCCTCCCTTCTTTCATAGCATGGAAGTTCTCGATTTTCTTCTGAACAAATATGCTATGTTGGCCTTGCCACAAATCTTGAATGATATGCCACAAGATAATTTGAGCCTTTTTCCAAGGTTCACAAGGGAAGATAATATTTCAGCTCAAAGACACATTGAAGATTTTTTGTTAAATGTCGAACAAATCGACATGGTGCAGAGGATTTTCGTTTATTATTTGGATGGTGAAGCTTGAAAATGGTTCAAGTCTTTACCCAATAACTCCATCACCACTTGGGAGGAAATGGAGAATTCTTTAACACAAAAGTGGGGAGAAAAAAGGGATCATGTTTATATTCTCACAAAGTTTAATGCTATGAAGAAAAGGCACAAAAAATATGTCACAAATTTTATTAAAAGATTCAACAAGCTATATAATAGTATCCTTGCAGAGATTAAACCCCCCAAAGCAGTGACTAAAGTAGTTTTCACTAGGGATTTTGAACTAAAGTTCAAGTTCACATTGAGAGAAAGAAAGTCTAGGTCCCTAGACCATATCCAAATATATGCTCTAGAAGTCGAAGCTAACTTTGCCTCCACCGGGAAATTAAGGGGGAGAGACCATATCCAAATATATGCTCTAGAAGTCGAAGCTAACTTTGCCTCCACCGGGAAATTAAGGGGTAGACATATCATGGAGAAAGGAGGAGAGGAAATGAAGAAGCCATCTCATCAAATCAAGAGCAGGAAGCTCACGAACAAAAAATGTAAGAGATGACTAAGTTGACTAGGAACGTGTCTAATAAGCCAGTAAAGTTGGAGTTAGGAAGCAAGAAAACTCCCCCTCGCCAAAATAAAATGGTTCTGAATTGAGGTTTTAATCCTCAATATCGGATACCTCCACTCCAGCTATTGCAGAGAAAAATTAAAGATCAACAAGACCATATTTAATCTTCATTGTATCTAGAAGAATATTTAGAGAGGCTGACGAAGCTGTGACAACACAAGAGAATCAATTCTCTTATTCTGATGAGGAAGATGAAGCAACATTACATAAAGAAGGTGGCATAGATTAGGGAATCCCTCTAGATGATGGTGATATTAACAATTATTGTAGGCAGTTTGTCGACTTCATGCAGACACATTTTCATAGGAAGTATGACCTCAAGTCTTCGAGAAAGAGATCCCGAATGCAAGATCAAAATGAAGATTTAGTGTCTCAAGGTTGTCCAAGTGGGGTCGAAAAGGGGAAGGAAAATCAAACCTCCCCAAGGAAAATATACTCCTGAATCCTCCCCTGCATAAGTCCGAAGCCTCCAAATTTGAAAAATACCCTCTGCAGTCCTAGCCCCTCAGTGACAAAGATAATGGGTTTGCTGAAACTTCCTCTGCTGAAAAGAGTCCAGTCGTAAAAAAAGAACTAGAAAAGGTCAAGATACATGTGCTATTGACCGAATTGTTGAAACAACCCACTTACAAGGCTCAATTATCTCAGTTTATGTATCCTTCCACCATAATCCCTATGCTTGATAATATTAATCTCCAAGAAGAAAGACCCATGTTAGTCTTTGGTTCTCATGTAGAAGAACAAGATCCCTCCACTTTTCCCTTGTACATGACCTTAGTAGTGCATGATCTCCTACTCCAAAATTTTATGCTTGACTTAGGAGATTCCCACAACTTGATTCCCTTATTGGTCATGGAGTAGCTAGGTCTACAAATGACTCGTCCCTATAAGGATATTTACTCCTTTGAATCCAAGAGGGTTAAGTGTTTGGGAATGATTAAGGATCTGGTGGTGAACTTGGCTCAAATTCCAGTGAAGAGTGTATTGATCGATATTGTGGTGGCAGAAATCCCAGCCAGGTTTGGAATTCTTTTATCCTGGTCATGGGGGTCCAAAACCGAAGTTTCTATAAAATTGGACTTAACATATGCTACTATCCCAGTTTTTGGAGGAGAAGAAAGGAGGATCTATAAAGAATCAAGATTTGTAAAGATAGTTTCCAAAGCATATGGTTCTACTAATGCTCCCATATACGATAAAGAAAGTGAGTTTTCCTACCTATTACTAAAACGGGATGATCTCATCTTGGAAGAGACATAGACCCTACCCCCGATTCAACCAAATCAACAAACACTAAAAGGTGGCAAAATATGGACATTGCATTTCGACGAAGGATATTCCAAAGAAGGAAATGGGACTGGAGTATTTTTGTTATAACCTATGGGGATCTTAATCCTCTCTCCTTCAAGCCAGAATTCAAAGCCAGAAATAACGCAGTTGAATACAAAGCTTGGCTCTTGGGTCTACAAGCGGCCCGAAATCTAAACATAGAAAGCTTGACAGTATTTAGGGATTGAAAGTGGAGAAACAAGTAAGGAACCAGTTCCAGGCTAAGAACTCGTGGTTCAGGGCTTACAGAAACGAGGTATGGGAACTAATAGATAATTTTTTCTTGGCTTTTAATATCCATTTCATGCCTTAAGAAGAGAACCACATGGTTGATTCACTAGCTATGACTGCTAGTAATTTCCGAACTCCTCAGAATCCTCTCCTGATATATGAAATCGAAGGCAGGTATAGACCCTCTATCCCAAAAAACGTCAAGCATTGGAAAGTTTTTGAGGATGAAGAGAAAATAAAGCATTTAATGGATATTGTGGGATATTTTTCTAATTCAATTATCAATTAAGAGGAAGAGGCCATGAAAAATACACCTAGTTCAAGTTGAGAAAAAACAATTGTTTGTCATAAGATTCTATAATTGAAAGGGAATACTATTCCCAGGGGGGCTCGTGCCTTTGGAAAATTTTTTCAACTCCAACGAAGTCCCTTCCAAGCCCATTGGGTAGGAGCTCAATGAGTAGGTGGAAGATCATAACATTGGTTCAGAAGAAGAGCTAAATGTAATCAAATTAGCAAAGGAGGTCCCTAGGGAATTCAAGCAGAGGTATTCAGATCTTTTCAAAACTTATAAAGATATATTTGCTTGGTCTTATTAATATTTGAAGACTTTTGATACAGGTATCATACAACATAAAATGCTTCTGAAAGAAGGATCAAAACCTCACAATCAGAAATTGAGACAAATCAATCCTCTTCTCCTCCCAGCCATCAATAAGGAGGTAAATAAATTATTGCAAGAAAATATCATTGTTCCTCTCAAGTATTCGGATTGGGTGGAAAACTTAGTGCTCGTGAGGAAGAAGAATGGAGAAACTAGGCAATGTGTCAACTTCAGGAATATAAACAAGTTTCTTTGAAGGAAAACTACTCGTTACCAAATATGGATCATATCTTATAGAAGGTAGTTGGGTCTGCCCGAATGTCTTTGAATAAATGGAAAAATATTGATAGGAAATCATCTAGGAGAAAGGGGTAAAAAAAAAAACATGGAGCAATTCATGGAGGAGTAAGTGGTCAAAACCATGTATAAGGTTATATACTCAAGAGGTGATGAAATAAGAGCTTGTATTGAATATAAAATTGAGAAATAGTTCCATATTTTTAGCTTTAGAATATCCTAAAAAGATGCAAATCCTCTTTTTTTACATTTAAAAAAAAATTAAAATATCATTTAATTCTTTACTTGTGATGATATATTATATTGTTAAATTATTTAATATTTAAAAAAAATATTATTTTTCTTATAATAATTACTTTTAATTTCATAAAAATATTTGAAACATCATAATTTTTTTTTGTGACCTAGAGTTATCCACCTATTGTAATTCATCCTCCAGTAGCTTGGGTCATAATAGGAGATTTGAATCTGAGTCCCTCAAGTAGCTTGGATCATAATAGGAGATTTGAATATGGGCAGTTAAGTTTCAACGATTCCACTTTTTTCCACATTTCTCAAATTAACTAATTAAACTGCCCCAAAAACTAAAACATTATATTTTAAAAAACAAAAACAAAATATATAAAACATAAAAAAGAAAACCAAAATTTAAATATTTATTTCAATTATATATAAAATATATAATTATAAATTATATTAAAAGAAAAACAAAACAAAAACCAAAACCCACTCAACGCTTAACCATTCTTTATGCAACGTAATGAACAACGTAAAGTGCACAAGTCAGGAGGAGTTAAGACAAAATCTTAGATTGATTCTTTGAATGATAGAAACCACTACTTAACTGAATCAAGAGACAATGATTATCATTCTTTTAATAATTAATTAAACAGATAAAATTATATATAAATAATTTTGACGCAAACAATTGCAAACAATTATAATCGGAAACTAGTTGTAATCTGTATACTTAGCCATTCAAAGTTTTGAAAATAAATTTATATAACAATGAACTGAGTAAAAATCAACTCAGTTCTCTGATCCAAGAAACTAACTGAGATCTCTGATCCAAGAAACCAAGTGGGCATATTGCTGAGTATGCCTTTGCATAGTCCAACACTGTTCGATTAATAAAAATTGGACTTTTGTTCAAAAAAATAGCCTAGTTGTATCTTGGAGTATATTTGTACATGATTCCATGGACGAAGAAAATTGTAATTTTGTTCACAATGATTCTATTGGGGAAGAGAATTGATTTCAATGTTAAAAAAGGAAAACTGTGTAAACATTGTGCTGATCATACAATATCAGATAGACTTAGCTACAAAGTGATAGATATAGAAAGAGTGACCCTTTTGGGCCACTTTGATGTCCATGCTCTCCTGCAACTGGTCAATCCTTGTGTGAGCACCTCCACCTATTTTGAATTTTATTTTATCCCATCGAATGCCATTCATTCCTTTCCTTCCACTATAGCCATTCGATACAATTTTCATGACACTCCTCCCATTATTCTCCTAATCCTTAAAACCTGCATCCTCCCACTAATGATAGTGTGAAGCAAAAGGACGCCAAAAGTGTTCAAGGTCATTCCATTTAGACTCATCTAAAATCTTCTTTCTCTCATCATTTAGCTGAGCCTTGTGGAAGCTCACTTGAGAACGAGTATTATAAGTCTCTCTAACCTCAGTATGGTAAAAATTAAAATCCATAATGGGTTTCCCTTGTTTACAACGTTTCTCAATGTTCTTGAACATGAATATGTATTCAGGAAATCTATGTTGTGAGTATCATTTGTGTGGAGTATATCTCCACTGCTCACATCTCTGATATAGATATTTCACTATACCTCTTGAGGGTATATTTACCTCAATCTCCACATACAATGGAGTATTATTCTTTGCATCAGTGATGCTTTGGATCAGAGGTCTATTTACAGTCTGGGTACGTTTCCATTGATGCAATTCATATTTTTGTGTGCCATCCAATGTCCACACAGAAAAGTAGTGTGTGTCTATGTAAGGGCTTCAACTTCTGAATATCAATTTAATACAAATACCATTCTCAGTTCTAAAAGAGGAACAACTGTAGGGATACTTGACGGACTCTATTAGGTTTTTGGAAAACCTGATTCACAAATATGGAAGATTCTTCCAACTACAGTTGCTTCCTTCACTCATATCCAACATGCCAACATCGAATATCAAACTGCCATCTTCTTTTCGATTTCTAGTGAAAGCAAATATACATTCATGGTGATCATCCAACAAAAGCTCTACATGTGCATGCAAGTGTTTAGGTGTTGTTGGGATTGGAAGCCTCCATAAAAAATAGTGATAATTGTAAACCTACAGACCAAGGTAACTATTTGGGTAGTTCCACCTTGGAATACGGTATATAACAAGTGAGTTGGAGAGGATACGCTTATGGAGACTACCATACTTTGGAAAAAGATGTGCAACCGATACCATGACAATTGCTTTAATACTTTACCAAGAAAAATTTCATCCATAAGCCCATCTATTAAAGAACCTGGAAAAAGTCACAAATTCGACTCGATGAAAATAACGACCCAACCAACCATTCCTGAAACCACCTAATCCACCCATTGTTATTGTTGAATTTGATTGCAAATTTCAACTTATTTTCAAAATTTTCTGGACAAAAGTGAATTCAATTATTTAACTCCCCTACTATACCTCGAATTTAAAAAAAAAAAAAAATCCAAAATCTACAATCTAAATAAATAAAAAAATCCCTCCACCACCTACTTACCCGCATATAAAAACACATAACTGAAATAAGATGATTGGAAGTGGGAAGCAGATCCTGTAAGGGAGCTCCTCCTCTTTCCTCGGTGTGATTATGCTTTTGGTCCTACTGCCTCTGTTGAAACATATTATTTTCTAAAGAAATATCCATTCTACATGTGTGTGATGGTGTTTGTTTCATTGCGCAGCAAGTACCTGTGTTTTCTTCCGCAACTATATTATAGAAAACTGCCTCCAAATAGATTATAGAAAAAACACCTGTGTTAAAGTATGTATAGTGTAAACTAGCTATCTAAAAGAATTAGTTTTAGAAATATTTTGATCAAATCTAACTGAATTTTTTGGAACTTAAGTTGCAACTATTGATTTTCAGAAGAAAAAAAATAGATACACTTTTAAAAAAAATTCTAAATCCATTATCATCGAAAAAGCTATCATCCACTTTTTTTTTTTTACAATTCCTCTAATAATATAATCAAGGAGGCCACCAATACTGACAACTAAGGTCAATTGAAAGAGCTAGTGAGGGACCCTTTTATAATGGTGAACGTGAAGTTTAATTTATAGATGAAATAGTTTTTTTATTGGAATCCGAACTTATAGTTTTAAGTAAGTTAGTAATTTTTTTTATTTTTTTTATTTTTTTATATAAATAGATTCAACACTTTATGTATTCAAAGTGTACAAATTACACAACATAAACTCAAGTTTTTAAAATTTTCTATAAAATTTTAGTTAAATTAACTAAAAAACTCAAAAAAATAATTTCATCTAATTAGTTAAATTAAGATTTTTATAATAAATTATTTATGTCTGGCTCTCTTAAAAAGAATAGCAGCCTCAACAAAATCTCTAAAAATAGCATTTCACTAATAAAATACATTATAGAAAAGAAAATGTTTTAACTAGCTATGTTTTCACATTCAATTCGGTTAAAAATAGCAGTGTATCCCTAAAAATAGCAGCATCTCACATTTAGCATTCAATATTTCATTATTGTTATTAGGAATTTGTTTTGTGCTTCTTATTATTTGAGAAACTTGTGTTTTATCCCTTTTATAGATTGTCTCATGTATCCTATTTCTTAGAATTAGAGATACTTGTCCTCTCTATCTATTCATTATTGCCTGGTTTTCAAGCTGAAGTTTGGGAAAATGGAGGATTGAATGGTCGTTAAATTTAACAAGGTATTTTCCTTTTTAATTTCTCGAAAATTTTATTTCAAACTAACTCATTCTAGACCTTTAATGTAGATGTATCCCAATTACTCAGATTGTGGTTTGGGAAACAAAAATTGGAGAATGTGTAATTTCCATGTGTTGCAATTCAAGAATTTGGTCAAATGAAATAATGTACATGGGATGCGAGGTTCAACGATGTTGTGCCAGAAGAGGATTGTACTACAATTCTATGTAGATTGCATGCCAATCCTCTTTTGGTACAACATTGTTGAAGCTCACATCCTATGTACATTATTTCATTTGAGCGAATTCTTGAATTGAAACACGTGACAATTACACATTCTCCAATTTTTGCTGCCTAAACCATAGTCTCAATAATTGGGTTACATCTACATTAAAGGTATAGACAGAGTTAGTTTTAAATAAAATTTTCCAGAACTTCAAAAGGAAAATACCTTGTTAAAGTTAACAACCATTCCTTGGAGCCTCTTCCATTATTTTTCAATAATAACCCATCAGATATTCAACGTACATTTAACAAGTGTCGGATATTCGTTGGCCCTCATCAACGAACCAATATTAGATATCCATTTCCCATACGATGCAAAATATCGTTAGATGCATAGCATCATCGTCGAAGGAACAGAGAACATCGGCTATCCGACATATACACAAAACGTCGGGTCGATAGTTTGGTCGTCGAATGAAAAGTCACAACGTCGGCTGACCGAAATATGATGGTTGGATATTTGATAAACACATCCGACATATGGATGTTGGGTATTTGACCTTGGTTACAAATTAAAACATTGCCTATTCTATGAATATATGTCAAACAAAATCTCGGTTAGCCAACATTTTATTTGGTATCAAGGACGCGGATATCCGATGTACAGGTCTGACGATTTCCTGGTTGTCGAATATCTAACGAAATCGACTGACGATATCTATGTCTTAGGTTTGTCAGATAGTAGATGAATTTAAGTCGTATAACCGATAAAGTGACATCGGATTTTGGCCCCATTTGTACTAGTGATGGTAAATATAATGGGTTGATTATGTATACTTTGGCCTTAGATAACAAAGGGAATATTACAAATCCTCTTGCCCAAAGTTTGATTTTCCTCAAGCAGTACACTTCTATCCACAACAGAAGCATTTTTCCATTCATATTGAGATTCCATACAACCCGGGGTACTGCTCCATCCCTCCACGTTGAATGGTCCTGAATGGATCCTTGAATACCTAGATGTAAAAAAACCTCTGACCAATCCTTCCCTCGATAGATTTACCTAGATCCCAAACAATCCTTTAGCCAATCTTCCCCCCAATGGATTCTCTTGGATCCTAATGCCACCTAAATCCTCGGACCTGTGGGTTATGGCACCATATCTATCCTCCATCACTGCCCACACGAAAGGGCCCAAGCTGCAATATGACCTTGGCTATGAGTATTGTTGGTGAGTTAAATCCCCTCTATGGACGGAAGCGATCCCACTAGCCCTAGAGTGGGTCTAGCCACAAACAAGACAAGCTATAATATTGATTCCTAATTAACGAATGGACAAAGATTCGATAGATGACTTACCAGAGATCCTACGCTATTTTTGTCATAAAAAAGAGTGGCTCGCTCCTCACTTCTAGTTTGACAGATCACGATCTATTCGCTTTCATGCTCGGGCACCTGCACACACACAAGAAACAACGATGATATACAACATACTAATTCACATTAGTAACTATCAGTCAGTCGAAGAGGACTAAATCAATTGCATTACATAAACAACATAACACAATGATGGAACCAACACCATAATCAAGTATATTAATGGATGAAAGGAAGAGTACAACCAAGTTGCGACGTTGCAGTCTCCTCCAACAGGGTTCAAGTGGAGCACATCTCACAAAGGCATCGGATGGGACTCTCTCTACGGAATTCTCCTTGTTTCTACCTTCTCAATAGCGATTACTCAACTATAGTATTCTTCTCCAAGTTCAACTCCTTGGCTACATGTTCAACTAGATTTCATAAAGGGAGAAGACCTGTTTATATAGAGGGAGAAGGAGAAGTTAGGATCCCTATAATTATGGAAGGGAGGCCTATCTTTAAGGAGTGTTCCATGGGAGGTGGAAACCACTGCCTAAAGAGAGAGATCCATGGCTCATCAACTTAACCACTTCTAGTGACTCATCCCTGAGGTGGTTAGAAGGAAACTTCCGCCTCTAATTTAAAAAAAAAATTCCTAAAACAGCTTGGCGCAGGGGCTGCATTGAGACAGAGCACCAGGTGGTGCAGAATCTAGTGAAAATCTTCCACATTGGCGCGAGGGGTGAACTAGCTACCCGCGCCAAGGCCAAAAAATAGGTTTTGTGTGCTTTTTTGAGGAAATGTCCAATAGGAGAAATGATTTCCTTATGCAGAAGGATGCAAAAAAGGTGTTTGCAAAGTAAAACACTATTCACAAGTCACGAGAATGATCCTCCAATATGCGGGATGAGGGATTGCAGGGACGGTGACAAAATGTTGTGTAACAGATGCCCCCTAAAGCATGAGGTCTAAGAGAGAGGGAGGGGTGAAATGCTTTATGAGAACGCGTTCGACCCAAACGTACAAATACAACAGATATCTCTGATACATGATATGTGGCATGGGCGCAGCCATCCATAATAGAGTGCACAAAAGTGAGATCCGAGGTATGGACGCAGCCATCCAACAAGAAGGATCAACAAATAGACTTAGGTATGGTCGTAGCCATCCAATTAGAAGAGTCATGTAACAAGTCATAGTAATCCACAAAGAACCTGCAGCCTGGATTTTATTAGACAAAACCTAGGGTCTTGCGCGCCATCCCGACCCAAACAAAGTACAATTTCGAGCATGTGAATAGACGATTTGAAGTCGAACATGCAAGAACATCGTCTGATTACCAGCCAATAATGAGAGTTGTTAACAGACGCGAGAGAAACCACCAATAATGACAATGGCTGTCAAGGTACAAAAGGTAAAATCCATGAAATGTGAATAGTGATCTGGCGTCGAACACCCGCAGAATCATCCGATCGAAGGCCGATGATGTGAACCTTGCTTCGGATGCAAACAACCTGCCATTAAGGCATGCAAGCTCCAAGGTACTTGAAGGGAGTCTCTGGGTTAGCTTCCTGGAAAATGAGCTGAAGTCGACAGGAAGTGACCTGGTAAAAGGAGGGCCATGAGGTTTCCCACATCATCGACATGAAATAGAGGAATATGATGATTTGTGAATTAAGACCAACAGAGAATTAGAGGGGGGTTGAAAATCACAGAGGAAAAAATTCTCTTGAACATATCGGCGGCATGACACTGGATTTGGCAGTATTTGACATCAAGGGATCTGAGGTCATGGTGATGTGGAAAAGAGCAGATGAGTGGTCAAAAGAGATTACCCAAACCCATGAAGGAAAACAAATGACGAAGTGAGATGTCCCCAACCCGACACGAATGCAGACAAGTGCCATGTTTAAGAGTGAAATATTGCTGACTAAAGTTTGGTTCCATTTTCCCCACCATTTCTGGAAAGTACCCCAATTATTTTTGTAAACAAGCTTGAAGGGGATAGCCTATGCTTGCAATGTAAGTTTGTCCTTCGCAAAAATCCAACCTAGTACATTTTACGAGCCCTAGGAAGGAGGAACTCAAGTAACGTCATAACGACAGAGTCCGATGTCATCAGTTTTTAATGAGTTTGACAAAGGGAGAACTCGACATCTTTTCATGTTTAGAGAGTTTGAAAAGAAAGTGGAAAAGAAAACTCCAGTAGATCCCTTTTCGTAGGTAGTCTCACAGATCTGAAAAGGTAGAAAACAATATCTGAGAGAACCTCTTAGTCGCGATAGGCTAAGGTATTCCTTTTTTGTAAATAATCTATCCCAGCCTGAAAAAGAGGCAAATGTATACTGGGTATATATCGTTTCGCAGCCATTTAACAAGTTCAAAATGACAAGCGTCTCAAAAATCTTTTCAGTTTTAGAGAGTAAAAAAAGAGCTGAAAGTTGACTCCTCTTGGAGGAACGAGTGGTATAAAGGGTAGCAACTGGTTTCGGTAATGGCGGAACTGCTCAGAACAAGTAAAGGTCAAGAGGCTGGCTAACAAGACCACTCATTGCAGATGTTCCTCAGGAATGGGTAAAATAACCAAGTGGAGGCATATGATCGGCCAAGTAGATAGTGACGATGGAATGAAATAACCAAGGCTCATCTGGAAAAATAGGCTGATAAAATAGCAATCACGAGAGGTAAAATGGGAATGGTTTCATTTTTACACAAGCTTGAAATCAGGAAACTCTGCTTGAAGTTGGTTTCATTTTTACACAAGCTTCAAACAAAGATGAACTGTGCTTGAAACTGGTTTCATTTTTACACAAGCTTGAAATGGAAACAAACTATGCTTGAAATGTTTGCATGACCCCAGCATGGTGACTCAATTCGAGGTACATGCCCCCCAAGCTTCAGTCCATATGTAATGAACGAAAAGCAGATGGAGTGAAGGTTCAAGTTACGAGATCAGAGAAATACTCGACTGGGATTTTAGGAGATCTGAGCAAAGACTCAAATTAAATAGGAAAGTGTTTCATTGTTTTAATGAGGTTGACACATTAAAGGAACTATCCTCGTGATCTAATTCATTTTTTAACGAGGTTGACATAGAAGATGAACTATCCTCAGACGAGCTTGTTTCATTTTTTAAGGAGCTTGACACAAGAAAATGAACTGTGCTTTGAAGACCTTGTTTCATTTTTTAAGGAGCTTGACACAAGAGAAGGAACTCTGCTCCAAGAGGTCATGGACTCCAAGAGGTTCGCATCTGACAGGAGAACAACATCTTGGAAATCAGGACCCAATGCCCCCAGCACACGTTGCACAATGGCACTATCACTGAATGTGGGCACGAGACAGGTAGCCATATAATTAACCTGCACCGGCAAAGATACAATTAGTGGATAAAGACCCAGAAGGGACGATGGTGGACCAGATGTCACGTCAGGACCAAAGAATGAAAGCTGATCAATGGTCATGATTCGACCTTTGTGTGGAAAATAAATAATAGGGAAAAGGGAAGAGACAACTGCCCCCATGACATAAGTATATTCATGCCTCAAGAGAAAATTGAAATCCAAGGGGCCTGGAACAACCATCACATCTATATAGATAGTTTTACTTCCCAAAGTAACAGGAAACTTCGGAAGGATCCCTAATGGTTGACTGGTTCCTTTGTTAAAAGCCAACAGATTCTAAGTAACAGACATAAGCAGTGAAGAACCAAAAGCCTGCCAAGTAGTGGAAGACATAATAATAACAGACACACCTTCATCTATAATGGTGCTGGGTACGAACAGATCAAAAGTCTGTACTGTTATCTCAAAAGGCACATAACACGGAAGGCAATATGCTGCAAATCGACTCCAATCGAAGGAAGCGACCAAAATACTTGGAGGGGGGTACCATCGAACTGAGATGGTTTTCCCTCGGTGTTACCAAAGCAAGAGGAGCACTCTCCTAGACTTCCATCATGGGAGAAGGAGGAGCAGCTTCTTGAACTACAGGGATAAAAGAATATTTCTCCAAGTCCGAAGAATCTGAAGAAATAAGAAGAAAATGAGGGGGATGAGATCCACTCTCGACAGAAAAGACTTGATGAACCATAGGCAGGATCAAGTCGACCGATTCCACGTCCAATGGTTGGTCGGGAACGGATTCCTGAATTTTGATTTTCGGGGGAGCGAGATCGACCAAGGATGACTCTTGACTGATCGTGGAATCAACTAGCGGAGTACTTGAAGAAAGCTTCTGGTAACCAGTTGAAAGGCAGGGTGCATAAATAGTAGGTTTGTCCTACACTCTCTTGGCTTTATCCATGTATGGACAAAGGTGAATGGGATGATGGTCTTCACACAACTTACAGGGATTCGTGATCTTACCCTATTTCTTACTAGTCGAAGATGTGCTACCAATATGACTTCTGGAAGCCAAAGGCAATGGTGGACGACCGTCGGACCACACTTCAAGTACCTTGGGAATGCCAGGGCAGTCTCGAAGAAGCTGGTCACCTTTGCACAACATACAAGGGAATTTGACTTTCCATGGAAGGTTGGATGATTTCTCAAGGGAAGGTGTTTGAGGCACAATAGTTGCAGCATTAGCCTCTCTCTTATTTGACTTCTTCTTCTTCTTCTTAACCACCTAGTTACTGTAATCCAAACTTTCACTAGGAGAAGTAGAAGAGGAGGACGAAGAAATAGGCAAAGAAGGGGAGAGGTCCATGTTGGAATCAACATGATGTTGTTCAGGTGGAGGTGATGGTTGAACAGAGATTGGGGCATTCGGGACCACCGAGGTCGGAAACAACCACACGGGTAGACCAATAGTTAACCCTGGAAGAGACAACGTTGCCATATAAGGAGCACCAACATTCCCAAAATCAGGAAAACTGCCAGGATTCCCTTAAGAGGGAATTCCTTGGTTGGTAAACTCCAGAAAGGTTGTCATCAGAAACAACGGTAAAACAACACTAAGCAAGCTAACTTTAATAAGGAATATTTTGTGGGCAGTTAATTTTAAGACACTAAAACCAAAATCTACCGTTTCATCTTTTAAGAGTCGAGAAACAGGAAAAAGGAGACTCTATCACTTTCAGGTTGAAACGAGAATGAAAGGACAAGTGCTCGATGATATTTTCAAATTTATGGAGTCAGTAAAGATCGAAAATGACTGCTCAGGTAGTCTAGGTAGAAGGGTGTACCAGGTCTCCGTGAACTGCCATATACACCTTGGTAATAAAATGAAAGAAAAATTTAACCAAGGACTTGACGTACATGTAGGTAGTCTCCCTGAATGTTGTGTTCGGTGTATCACGGTTACAAGGTGGCAGACTCGGCTTCCCACAGATAAAAGGATTGCAACCTAGAGGGGTTTCCCTTTATACACTCGATGGTATGGGGAGCACAAGTCCGTACTAGTGTTGTCTAAGGCTAGATGGTGAGAGACAACTGATAGGTGTAAAGACGCCTGTTGGTGTCCCGTGTTTTGATAGTTTGGAAAATCAAAAGACAATGCAACATCAGAACCAATCTTTAGAGTTACAGGATCTAGTCCTCCTGTTCTCAGAGAGGGATCTCTCAAAAGTTTATTTGCAAAGGTTTATCTTGTGTGCTTTGAGTATTGGTTTTAGACTAGTTATTAAGTGCAGGTGTTTATTTATTTGTTTGTTTGGTTGGAATGATACAGTAGAACATGAAAGGCCTAGGATAGATATATAGGACAGAGAAATATCTGGTTCATTGGGCAATGGTGTCAAGAAGAGGTCATAACAAACTCATCAATGGATATGGGATATCAAAGGGAAAATCTAACTTGGCCACAGGATCCTTTTGTTTTTGGAATGAGATGAACATTAATGATTTGGAAAGAGAGGTTTAATTATCAACAAAGGGAATTCGAAAGCATAATTTGAACAATAAAGAGCTCTTTGATAGACAGGGCTAACCATAAATTATACAAATCACACCTTTAAGCAAATAATGATTTCAAAACAACTTTTAAAATGAAATCTAAGATTCGGGGAACACCCTATTTCCTCAAAGATTTTATTTCAAATGACTTAGAAAACATAAAAGATTCACTGATAATTGCAGTCATAGAAGAGGGAACACATAAAAACATCTATGATCATAATTATAACGACCTTTAAGCCAACTGTTTAAGTGAGGACAAAGGGCGAGATCGAAACAGACCTCTTTGATTCACCGTAAGCAAAGAACTTCAAAGGGAGACTTCAATAACAGTTTTTTAAGTGGCGGCAGACAAGCAGGGAGAACCATAAATCATGCTGAAACCAACTGTTCGAACTATTAAGGAAATAAACAAGCATGAAGATTAAAGAGAGAGATTAAAGACTCTAAAATACTTCAGCAGAAGAAAACATGAAACAGTGAAGGATGAATAGGTCTAAGGTGCTTCCAAGAGTCATTTCTTAGCCTAAAACTTTCAACCTATTGTAGTAAGAAATTATGGAACATAATGAAAAAAAGGGAAAACATAAAACAGTTCAAAATACTTCACCAACAGCCACGCTCATGGATCCAATGATAGAGCCTTCTCAGGAACAAGCATGCAACAACATCATCAAGGTTTCCAAGACTTCAGTTTCTTCTTCAACTTCAACAGACTATGTATTTATTTCAAAGAGTTTCAGTATTACAACTGGTGATCAAACAACAACCAACCAACCAACATATCATCTCCTTCAGAATTATTTATAGAATAAATGAGGAGGTGGAATGGGATAGAATATCTTCTAAGTTCAATTAATACAGTTTACTGTCTCTCGGCCTTTGAGGGGCTTAATGGAGAACATTCTGATATTTTTCCTATAATTAATTGGTTTCTATTAACTACCAAGCTTGCTGGAAAGAATTTGTTGACTTTAAGGCTCTTCGTCATCCTCATAATAACTTATGCTGTCAGTTTACAATAAGTTCCTTTGGTTGAATTAACTGTTCAGCCGCATTGATGCAAATTATTCGGGTCTGGTCATAACTCAGCCTCCTTTTGATTACTTTGAGGTTGTAGGTGGCTCTGTGGCAGATGGGGGATTCAATTTGCCCCTGATGTGGCAGCGTAGGCTCTTTGAACTGATAGATATTTTTATTTTAACCTAAAAAAACCTTTAATATACTTGAATTCTACGTTTCAGGCTCAACAAAGCCTAACCTCTGTCTTCTGGTCTTCAAAATTTCTTTAATCGTGAATCAGGTCTTTGATTTAGTCGAATAAATGGCCTAATCCCTCCAAAATGTGTTAACAGTTTTCAAATATTTTTCCACTTTGATTCCATGCTGTCGGTCTGATACTCTTTGATTATATTAATCTTCACTGTGTCTTGTTGATGTGTAGATCCGTGGAGTTTTCTTATGGTATCAGCGCTTTATGATGCGCCGACAAATATTAGAAACCCATTAGATCCTGCAAAAGAACACACAAATATTATAAAATCCTACGTTTACTGGGAAAACTGCTTCAGAGGGCGTCAGGAGAGAGCGTGGCCATTGGATGGCTTCATCCAACGGTGTGTATCTACGTAGAAGAGGTTAAAAAGGAGAGCGGAAGGATATATGAGTTGGATCCGTCGATTTGCAGAGATAGATGATTAGGAGCGATCTGGGATGCATAATGGAGAAATAGCAAAAATACAAAGGAAAACAGGTTAAAAACCTTAGGCGGAGGGAGGAATGAATCAAAGATCAAATGGGTTTCGGGTAAAATATGAGCCGTTAGATGCGACTAGACCCACAGAGATTGATGGCGGATATTAAATCGAGAGGTCGGCGATCGGGACAAACAAAAAAATGCACCGAATAAAACTTTCAATGTGATTTTGCGCGGACCGTTGGATCGAAGGATTAGATCAACGTTGGAGAATGAATCAGGGGACTGGCTGATCGGAGGGAACAAACACATGCAGCGATCGAAAGTTGCGATGTGATTGAACGATTGGGGAGGGCCGATGCGATGGTGTGATCGTGCCATCGTAATCGGAAGTTTCAAATGAACACAATCGGAGGAGCCTTACAAAGGTTTCCGATGCAATCGGGCCATCGCAATCGGAGGGGCGGATTTTTATATATATAAGACCCAATCGCATTGGAAATTCTTGATGCGGGTCTTTACAATCAACCCATTGAACTTTTCCAACGTGATAAGCGCTTCGGCCTTCGCACTTGGTTTTTGCGAAGAAAACAAAGGACCGGGGTTCATGAATATATGGGTCTTAATCGCATCGGAAGTTTCAATGCGATCTTTTTAATCAACCCATTTTGAATTTTCCCGATGCGATTGCGCGATCGGCTCTTTTCAATCTAACCATTTTTTATATATAGCATGTGACTTTAGTTTTTTAGATCAAACTTTGGAAAAAAGGGTTTTTACTATTTTCAAAGGAAAAAATGGATCGGGCATGGATTTTTCAACGTCTTAAGCATCGAAGGCGGGCCCATGGGTTATATGAAAAATAATATGATCGGAGGATAAAAGCACAGGGCTTAATCGCATCGGAACTTTTGGCGTGGTACAAAGACTTGTCCACTCAGAATATTTGCGATGCAATTAAGCGCTCGATGGGTTGGCGCCTCGTTTATGTGGCGTGGGCATATGGGGGAAGTTGTTTAGGATTTGGCTCAAGGGGGTTTTAAACCCATAGTCATAATACTTTGTTTTTTACAGATTTTTTCATGGTTTTCAAAGGAAACGGGGGTTTCGGTAAGGCTAAAAAGTGGGTTTTAAACCTTACAAAGTGGATTTTCATGAATGGAAGAAGGAAACTCATGAAAAAGTAGAGGAAATTTATGGAAGAAAGAGGTAAAAAGTGAAGGTTAGTTTTGTGGTGGAAGGAGGAAAAGGGTCTTTGCAGCATTGTTTTGACTTATGAAAATAGCAGAATTTTCAAAGTACAAAATGGAAACAATAGTAAAGTTTAAAATTAATGACCAGATGTCTTCATGAGACTTCAAGAGGTAACACTTTTTGCAATAAAATCTATTTCTTGAAGGCTCCAAAATCATTTAGCCACCATTTGGTATGACAAAATTTTGTCGGTGGCTAATAGTGGCTCCACTTGGGGATGATGCCTTCTTGAAGACACCAAGAATTTCAGACTTGCATTCTCTGAGATGCTGATCAATTGACTCATCCATTGGGCTTCCTTTCTTTGATTGAATGATCTTATTTTGCTTTGGAAATGCTAACATCCATGGAAAATAATGGATCTTTGATCAAAAATATTTCTACCTACCCAATCCTACTGATCTAACATTTTTTCTTCCTTAGAGTCCACTTGGATTGGCAAAATCTCTTTCAACATTTTATTCTTTTGAAAGCAAAAAATCTAATCTGTTTCTACTACTTATTTCTTCATGAAATCAGATTAAACAGTTGAGCCCATATGCTTCTCTACCTAATCGAATAATCTGTTAGGATTAAAAAATCTAACATATTTTATTCTCTAATTGCTAAAGCAAAAATTAAAAAACATACAAGTTAGAATTGAATAGTCTAACTTGATGCTGAACTATGGCATAAAAACAAGCTGCACATAGATTTTTGTTTGTAGAAAATTAAATCAAAGTGATGAAGGCTTAAGATCTAAAAATTCAAAGCACTTCCTTTATCCTTTTACAGCTCTGATTTGACTCTTATTTGAACTGCTTCTTCCTTGCTCTCTGGTTCAGATTTTGAGCTGTTTAGAACCACATTTTTACATGTTTTGACTCAAAATTTGAAATAGATTTGAGTCATTTTCTCTTTGAAACTTTAGGTTCAGATTTTATGTTTGAACCTTTAATTTCTATCCTAAACTATCTACTGATAAGCCAAGATTAAATAGTTTGGCAAATCAAATTCACTATCCTATCAGCAGAAAATTTAAAGCTAATTAGTCAAGATTAAACTGTTTGACTAACTAGAAGTGTGTTTTTTTTTTAGGAGTGGCATTTGAGCTTGCACACTTTCAGATTTTTTTCTTTTTTCGGTATGGGGCTATACCTTTCTTGTTTTACAATCTGCCCTCTTTTCTTTATTCTATTGTTTTTAGATTTTTCTTTTTCTTTCAAAGACAAAAAATCAAAAACTAACTAAATGCTCAAAGCTGAGATTTATTAACATTCCTATCTAACCTAATCTAACTTGGAACATTTACATGTTTTAGCTGATGAACTCTCTTTTCCAGTACAACCAATCCAGCAAATGATTCCATGATTGGTCCTTCTCCATCTCCTTGGGCATGTTGGAAAAACAGGGCCACTCCCATTCTTTTTGTTTTTTAGCAGCAGTGCTAAATAATCCTCTTGCTTTTGGTAATATATTGCTCCTAATAACCTTTATCCCTTCTTCAAATATTTTCAAGAAATGAGCATAGGGATCTTGAAATAATGTCTGGTTAAGAGTATTTGGAAGACGTGTTTCAACCAGGATCATCTCTTCTTTCTCTACTGGATTAAGGAAAAGATACTTATGAGAAAGAAAAACTTCCTCATCTTCATTATTATCTGAACTAGAGGATTCATCATATATTACAGTGTTGTCCTCTTGTAGTTGTGGTATGCTCTGATTCCATGGACTGTGCTTTGTGAAGAGATCATCATGTTCTTGAGCAGGGGTATATCTTATTACCTCAACCCTTTCAGGAGGAGGTTCCTTATATGCATCCTCTTCAAGAAATTCCTCTTTCTTCTCAACCCCAACATTACAACTAATAGATAGTTGATTCCTAATTATGTGAAAGCTGTTTCTGATGCATTGGATTGGCTGATTGCTGCTCTCAAGCTGATGATAATGAAATTCATGATACCAATCGACTGTTGGTTGCCCTGCATGATTAGTTTCTATTTAGAGCTCATCATCATCATCATTTTGATCAGAAGTTGAAAAATCATTAGTATAAACAATCTCACCAATCAAGCATATTGGGTTATCAATTTGTTCTTTTAGCTGATCTACAAGTTTATTTTCTGTTTCAAGACAACAAGGTTTAGTAAGTAGATGAGCAGAAGTGTTTTGTTCAAATGGAGGTTTGGAGGTTGGCTATCTGTTTAAAATTAGATCAATCTCTTCTTCTGTCAAGATAGAAGGAATTGTATTTTTGCTTAGGGAAAAATCACAACGGTCTTGATGAGCCTCTTCTAATGGATCTCCATTTGAGTTTGCAGGGGAAATTTAAGGTTTCTCTTGTTTTTCCTGGTCTATCTCAATTTCAAACAACACCTCATGATTTTCTTGGCAGTCACTTTGACTGTAAGGTTCATGAGCTGTTTCAAGTATATTGTCAGGATGCCATCCTCTTTTAATAATCTGAAATGAGTGATAACATAAAGGAAGAGACTCTGGTTGTGTTGTCTCTTCCCCTATTGCAGATTTTGTGGGTTTAAAATGGCTTATGTTTTCCTCAATGCACTGCTCACTATTAGTTTTTGCAATCTGGTTATGAAGTTCTCTTAATAGCATTGTACAAGATATAGATAGGTAATCAGGAATTTCCTGACAACCTTCTTCATTGCTTTCTTTTTAATCTTGTTCATCGTACATATCTTGTAATGTTTGGGTTTGTTCTTGATTTGAAAGGAGGATGGGCTGCTCTAGATCATCAATATTCAAATTAGCCTCATTGCATTTAATTCTTTTCCCAAGCATATACATCATTTTTTTCATCATGACCAACAATTTTTATTTATTGTTTTCTCTATAGTCTTGCTCACCTTCTTCTATAAAGTCTTTATCCATATATTGCTCATTATCTAGGTTTTGTAATGGTTGAGTTTGTGTTTGATCTGGGAAAAATATAGGTTGCTCTGTATAATCAACATCTATATCATCCTCATGCTTTCCCAATCTTTTATCAAGTATGTACACTATTTTCCCAATTGGGTCCAATAATGTGTTTAGTTTAACTTCTCTGTCCATACTTGGATCCATGTTTATAATAAGAGGTCACTGTATCTTCCTAACCAGTTCAGAGTCCTTTACCAGTGGAGTTATTAGGTCTTTTGGGATTGTGGAGTCGCCAGGTAGAAGATTTTGAAATTTGCTGTCCACCAACAACATGATTGAGATTGCTAAATGCATTCCCAAGGTATTCTACAAGGACTGGAAGGGTAATAGGCCTACTGGAGGCCAGTGGAGTCACCAGGTGGAAAAATTTTAGCTTTTGTGAAGGTAAAATATTTTATGGTTCCACCACCATGTTTATTATGAAGCCAAACTGAAATATTTTTGGGTTTTTCTGAGTTTATTTCGGTCTTACAGGTTAAGAGAGTGTCCTATATTTGATTTGACACTTAGCTAAGGTGTTTAATCATATAGAGTTCACTCTTATGGCTTTGGTAACTAATTCCTTCAAGGTTTGATAAATTTTAATGAGAATCCTAAGGGTTACTTAGTTTGTCACTGATTCAAAAAGTCCTATCATGATTAACATTCGTTAGGTAGTGCTTGAAGAAGGTTACTTATGTTATACTAGGCAGTGAGTGTTTAATTTTGAAGATTTTACTTAGTGTCCCACCGTGATCACCATTATGTTGGTGGCGATGAGGTGGATGATAATCACTGGATAGTCTTTGAAAATAAGGGATTTATGGAGTCCTAAGGGGTACTTATATTGTCACTGACTCAGAAGGGTCCCACCGTGATCGCCATTATGTTGGTGTCTCGTATTTTGATAGTTTGGAAAATCAAAAGACAAGGCAACATCAGAACCAATCTTTAGAGTTACAGGATCTAGTCCTCCTGTTCTCAGAGAGGGATCTTTCAAAAGTTTGTTTGCAAAGGTTTATCTTGTGTGCTTTGAGTATTGGTTTTAGACTAGTTATTAAGTGTAGGTGTTTATTTATTTGTTTGTTTGGTTGGAATGATACAACAGAACATGAAAGGCATAGGAAATATATATAGGACAGAGAAATATCTGGTTCATTGGGCACTGGAGTCAAGAAGAGGTCATAACAAACTCATCAATGGATATGGGATATCAAAGGGAAAATCTAACTTGGCCACAAGAGCCTTTTGTTTTTGGAATGAGATGAACATTAATGATTTGGAAAGAGAGGTTTAATTCTCAACAAAGAGAATTTGAAAGCATAATTTGAAAAATAAAGAGCTCTTTGATAGAAAGGGCTAACCATAAATTCTACAAATCACACCTTTAAGCAAATAATGATTTCAAAACAACTTTTAAAATGAAATCTAAGATTCGGGGAACACCCTATTTCCTCAAAGATTTATTTTAAATGACTTAGAAACATAAAAGATTTACTGATAATTACAGTCATAGAAGAGGGAACACCTAAAAACATCTATGATCATAATTATAATGACCTTTAAGCCAACTGTTTAAGTGAGGACAAAGGGCAAGATCAAAACATACCTCTTTGATTCACTGTAAGCAAAGAACTTCAAAGGGAGACTTCAATAACAGTTTTTAAGTGGCAGCAGACAAGCAAGGAGAACCATAAATAATGCTGAAACCAACTGTTCGAACTATTAAGGAAATAAACAAGCATGAAGATTAAAGAGAGAGATTAAAGACTCTAAAATACTTCAGCAGAAGAAAACATGAATAATGAAGGATGAATAGGTCTAAGGTGCTTCCAAGAGTCATTTCTTAGCCTAAAAATTTCAACCTACTGTAGTAAGAAATTATGGAACACAATGAAAACAGGGGAAAACATAAAACAGTTCAGAATACTTCACCAACAGCCACGCTCATGGATCCAATGATAGAGCCTTCTCAGGAACAAGCATGCAACAACATAATCAAGGTTTCCAAGACTTCAGTTTCTTCTTCAACTTCAACGGACTATGTATTTATTTCAGAGAGTTTCAGTATTACAACTGGTGATCAAACAACAACCAACCAACCAACATCTTATCTCTTTCAGAATTATTTATAGAAGAAATGAGGAGGTGGAATGGGATAAAATATCTTCTAAGTTCAATTAATACAGTTTACTGTCTCTCGGCCTTTGAGGGGCTTAATGGAGAACATTCTGATATTTTTCCTGTATTAATTGGTTTCTATTGACTACCAAGCTTGCTGGAAAGAATTTGTTGACTTTAAGGCTCTTTGTCATCCTCATTATAACTTATGCTGTCAGTTTACAATAAGTTCCTTTGGTTGAATTAACTGTTCAGCCGCATTGATGCAAATTCTCTGGTTCTGGTCATAACTTGGCCTCCTTTTGATTACTTTTAGGCTGTAGCTAGCTCTGTGGCAGCTGGGGGATTCAATTTGCCCCTGATGTGGCAGCGTAGGCTCTTTGAAATGATAGATATTTTTATTTTAACCTAAAAACACCTTTAATATACTTGAATTCTGTGTTTCAGGCTCAACGAAGCCTAACCTCTGTCTTCTGGTCTTCAAACTTTCTTTAATCATGAATCAGGTCTTTGATTTAGTCGAATAAATGGCCTAATCCCTCCAAACTGTGTTAACAGTTTTCAAATATTTTTCCACTTTGATTCCATGCTGTCGGTCTGATACTCTTTGATTATATTAATCTTCACTGTGTCTTGTTGATGTGCAGATCCGTGGAGTTTTCTTATGGTATCAACGCTTTATGATGCACCAACAAATAATAGAAATCCATTAGATCTTGCAAAAGAACACACAAATATTATAAAATCCTGCGTTTACAAGGAAACCTGCTTCAGAGGGCGTCGGGAGAGAGCGTGGCTATTGGATGGCTTCATCCAACGGTGTGGATCTGCGTAGAAGAGGTTAAAAAGGAGAGCGGAAGGATATATGAGTCGAATATGTCGATCTGCAGAGATCGACGGTTAGGAGCGATATGGGACGCATAATGAAGAAGTAGCAAAAATACAAAGGAAAACAGGTTAAAAACCTTAGGAGGAGGGAGGAATGAATCAAATATCAAATGGGTTTCGGGTAAAATATGAGTCGTCGGATGCGACTAGACCCACAAAGATCGACGGCGGATATTAAATCGGAAGGTCGGTGATCGGGACGAACAAACAAATGCACCGAATAAAACTTGCGATGCGATTTTACGTGGACCGTTGGATCGAAGGATTAGATCAACAATGGAGAATGAATCAGGGGACTGGCTGATCGGAGGGAATAAACACATGCAGCGATCGAAAGTTGCGATGTGATTGAACAATCAGGGAGGGCCGATGCGATGGTGCGATCGGGCCATCACAATCGGAAGTTTCAAATGAACACAATCAGAGGAGCCTTACAAAGGTTTCCGATGCCATCGGGCCATCGCAATCGGAGGGGCGGAGTTATATATATATAAGACCCAATCGCATCGGAAAGTCTTGATGCGGGTCTTTACAATCAACCCATTGAACTTTTCCGATGCGATAAGCGCTTCGGCCTTCGCGCTTGGTTTTTGCAAAGAAAACAAAGGACTGGGGTTCATGAATATATGGGTCTTAATCACATCATAAGTTTTGATGCGGTCTTTTTAATCAACCCATTTTGAATTTTCCCGATGCGATTGTGCGATCGGCTCTTTTCAATCTAACCATTTTTTATATATAGCACGTGACTTTAGTTTTTTAGATCAAACTTTGGAAAAAAGGGTTTTTAGTATTTTCAAAGGAAAAAATGGATCGGGCATGGATTTTTCAACGTTTTAAGCATCGAAGGCGGGCCCATGGGTTATATGAAAAATAATATGATCGGAGGATAAAAGCACAGGGCTTAATCGCATCGGAACTTTTGGCGTGGTACAAAGACTTGTCCACTCAAAATATTTGCGATGTGATTAAGCACTCGATGGGTCGGCACCTGGTTTGTGTGGCGTGGGCATATGGGGGAAGTGGTTTAGGATTTGGCTCAAGGGGGTTTTAAACCCATAGTCATAATACTTTGTTTTTTACAGATTTTTTCATGGTTTTCAAAGGAAACGGGGGTTTCGGTAAGGCTAAAAAGTGGGTTTTGAACCTTACAAAGTGGATTTTCATGAATGGAAGAAGGAAACTCATGAAAAAATAGAGGAAATTTATGGAAGAAAGAGGTAAAAAGTGAAGGTTAGTTTTGTGGTGGAAGGAGGAAAAGGGTATTTGCAGCAGTGTTTTGATTTATGAAAATAGCAGAATTTTCAGAGTACGAAATGGAAACAATAGCAAAGTTTAAGACTAATGACCAGATGTCTTCATGAGGCTTCAAGAGGTAACACTTTTTGCAATAAAATTTGTTTCTTGAAGGCTCCAAAATCATTTAGCCACCATTCGGTATGAAATTTTTTTATCAGTGGCTAACAACGTCAGAAAACGTCTCTAACTTAGACCACTAGATGTTTCCTTAGGTTTCAATGTTGCCTTAGGTTAATTGAATAAATTTTAAGTTGATCTTGTATTTATGTTTCAATTCCAAGGACATACCAAATGTTGGATCTCAAAAAATTCCTAAATGCAAGCTACATGCCAAAAGATACCATTTCGTTCGATGAAAAGATATCTACGAGAAATTTATAATTTTCCAAGCGATAGAAAATAATGACAACACACGGAAACATCCACTACCGTATCCGATGCAAGCTAATGGAAATGATAAATCTTTCCTAGAATTTCCAATGCTAGATATGCGAAAGACTTTCAATTTCACAATGAAAACAAGAATGCAAACAAATTTGTTTTGTTTTTTCAATGTAATAGAGAAAAAAATGCACTAAATGACATGAAAAACAAATCAAAACACTAGCTCGAAAACGTTAATGCGAGAGTTGAAGCGAAACAATTTCAATCAACCGAGGACAAACATAACAAAACTCAAACCAATGTTGCCATCTCTCATATTGAAGAAAGATTTCAAAACAGACCCATACAAGCAGTGTGATCCATGCCTGGAGTGACAAGAAGCAAAATTGAACGAAAGAGTCGAGAATCATTCAACCAATGCAATCACTCAAAATTATCAAGAGAGCTAAATGCAACCAAACAAGGAAAGAAGTTGACTGTGAAACAAAAGGCTCAAACTCCTAAAGGAGGCTTAACATAGCAAAGCACTTAAAAACACTAAGGCTATGATGCTGATAGGAAACGAACAAAAAACTGAAGGAAGGAAGCCAATAACAATAAAAAACCATCCCAAAGCACTCAATGCATACCTAAAATCACCCAAAAGCACAAGCACTGACCAAAAATCTCCAAAACAAAGCAAACCCTAACACCTACAGGGGTTGGCGTGGCTATTTGGCTGTAATCAGTGCCAAACAGGGAATGGTGCGAGTGCAACACTAGCAACATGTGCCAATCGGCATGTCTGTATAAGAAAAAAATGCGCCAAGCCAGTTCACTCAAGTAAAGGGGAAAATTTTGAAAAACAGAGCTTAGATTTGATCCTCTGGGGCTGAACAAGGGTTTGTGACTTAGCAGAATAATCAGAAAAGGAAAAACAAGCAAGAAAAGACCAAAATAAGACCTAATGGGTGAAAGAAAAACTCACACTAATCCCCAGTGGAGTCACCAATTTGTTGGTGAGGTAAATCCCCTTTGCGGAAAGAGGCGATCCCACTAGCCCTAGAGTGGGTCTAGCCATAAAAAAGACAAGCTATAATATTGATTCCTAGTTAACGAATGGACAGAGATTCGATAGATTACTTACCGGAGATACTACGTTGTTTTTGTCGTCGAAAAGAGTGGCTTGCTCCTCGCTCCTGGTTTGACAGATCACGATCCGTTCACTTTCACGCTCGGACAACTACACACACAAGAAACAATTACAATATACAACATACTAATTCACATTCGTAACTATCAGTCAATCAAAGAGGACTAAATCAATTTCATTACATAAACAACATAAAACAACGATGGAACCAACACCATAGTCAAGTATATTAATGAATGAAAGGAAGAGTACAACCAAGCTTCGACATTGCGGTCTCCTCCAACAGGGTTCAAGTGGAGTGCATCTCACAAAGGCTCGTCGGGAATTCAGATAGGACTCTCTCTACGGAATTTTCCTTGGTTCTACCTTCTCAATAGCAATTACTCAGCTATAGTATTCTTCTCCAAGTTCAACTCCTTGGCTACATGTTTAGCTAGCTTTCATAAAGGGAGAAGGCCTGTTTATATAGAGGGAGAAGGAGAGGTTAGGATCCCTATAATTATGGAAGGGAGGCCTATCTTTAAGGAGTGTTCCATGGGAGGTGGAAACCACTACCTAAAGAGAGAGATCGTGGCTCATCAACTTAACCACTTCCAGTGACTCATCCCTGAGGTGGTTAGAAGGAAACTTCCACCTCTAATTTTTAAAAAACATTCCTAAAACAACTTGGCGCAGGGGCTGCACTGAGACAGAGTGCCAAGTGGCGTGGGCTCTAGTGCAAATATTCCACATCGGTGTGAGAGGTGAAATGGCTACTCGTGCCAAGGCCAAAACATAGGTTTTCTATTCTTTTTTGAGGAAATGTCCAATAGGAGAAATGATGTCCTTATGCAGAAGGATGCAAAGAAGGTGTTTGCAAAGTATAACATTGTTCATAAGTCATGGGGATGACCCTCCAATATGTGGGACGAGGGATTGCAAGGACGGTGATAAAATGTTGGGTAACGGTATCCAATAACAAATCATAATATCTCGCCAATACATACTTGGGGAAGCATATATATCTATAAATATACCATGTCGATGTTGTTCGATGCTCAATTCATGCTGCTCCACTCGGTCACCCAACATTATGCATTTGGAGAACTCTTCCCTGATCTTCTCAATATATAAAGGTGGGTTGTTGGTGTTTCAAGCCTTATCTATGTATTCCTATAGAGGGATGCTTTGGAAATCCCAAGTGTACTCCTCTTGTTGCCTTGTGAGGGACTTGAGTCGTTCCTCAACACTAGACAACTTGGTCATTGATTTGGCACATACCCCTATGAGCTCCTCAATTTTTCTGTTCTCCTGTAAGGCAATGTCTCGGACTATCATGACTCTCTGCTTCAATAACATAAGTGTTACACCAATTTTTGATCATCTAACCTGTTACTATTAGATGGACTAAAATACACCATGTAAGGCCATTTTTACCATAGTAAAATTGCTTTCACTATGAGAAATAATTTAATAACCCATAGTTTATTAAATTATTTTGGTCTAAACAGGAAACCCCATGAGGAATAATTAAATAAATCCTTATTTGTTTGATTTTCCTCTAGGGATAATTAACTAAACCACTGTTTAATTAATATTCCTGGTCATATTTAACCCAAAACATGAGAATTAATTAGATAAATTATTATTTATCTTATTAGTCTCTAAGAATAATTATTTAAATCATTATTTAATAATATTCCTTGTTCAATTTGACTAAATCATTTTTAAATAATTAAATAAATGACTTATTTATTTAATTATTCCTTAACCTCATCCTTGAAATAATAAATAAATCATTAATTTTTTTATTATTTCTAAATAAAGGGATTTAACCAATTCTAAATTCCTTTTCCCTCCACCAAAAATAATAAAATATTCCAAGTAAGTTGGATCTAGATTTGGTTAATAATATTTTAATTATCTACCAATATCTAGACTAACTCAATATTTTGTTATAAATAGAAGAGTTTTTTCATTCATTCACTACCTTTTTTATCACCTTTTGATCTATACTTCTGGTCTGACTTTGATCGTCCATCATTGTCATATTTTTTCTATTTTTTCTTGTGAGCTCCCTTTGAGTTCTATTTTGTCTGGGTTTTCTGCACCAACAAGAGAGAGATCTTGGATCTGAAGCATTGAGGACAAGTAAAGTGAGGTTTTTTCGTACGCTTGCGATTAGAATTCACTCTAACAACTGGAAACTCCACAAGGGTTTTTTAATTACAACCGCTGTCATTTTTTAGATCTCTGCATGACCAGTTGCTTCAGCCACTAGGGTTTTTCTTCAGCTTCTTATTTTGCATTCCTTGATGTTTTTTTAACCTTTTTTTAACCCTAAAACAATAAAAATTCTATCTTTCCTGTGTTTTTGGGCCATTTGCGCAGGTAACAGGTATCAGCCGCGACAGAGACGACAACTTTTTTCTGAAACTTGCCGGCGAGATAGCCGGAAGTGCAAGTCGCACTTTTCAGCCAAAATCTTGCAACCTCAGCTCTCAGGTAGCGGAAAAATGCCAAAAAACTATGACCTCAGCAGAAAACAGGTTAGCACCTGTGACCTCAACTTTTTTGCAGGATTTTTCTGTTATTTTTCAGATTTTTTCTGGGGCACTGTTCAAGGTTATCTGACTGTCACTTTTAGTTTTATTTACAATTATACAACATCTTTTTTCTTTTATCTATACACATGTCTGTGCTTAATTAAAATTAACACACTTATCACACACACACACACACACACACACATAAAGTGAAGAGCGCCTGGTTTACACCACCAGGACAAGACGAAAACATTGTAATTAATTAATTAATCTGTAGCTCTGTGCCCTTGTTTACCTCTCTTCCTTATTGGGTTATATGTATCTTTTCCATCATTACGCCCCCAAGGCATTCATCCTATAGACTCCAAGGCCTTCATCCTCAGTTTTCGCTAAGAAGACTTACTCCACTGCATAGGGTCCGAGTTAGTCCTCCATCAAGTCCCCATTCCGACTCTGATTCTGGTTCATCGAGTTCTCCTTCTGTTCCTATCTGTGGTTCTCCTCCACCTTTCACCTTCATCATGTATGGTGCAGGACCTACCACTGGTGGTGGCCCTGACTCTAATGCTGGAGCTGCTACTAGCGGAGTCGCAACAGGAATGGCCCCGAATACTCCCCTGATTCCTTATATGGCAAGCCTAAGCCTCTCGAGTTCACCCAATTGATTAATAACCCTATACACCATGATCTAGGTTGGATTTCTATGCCAACCAAGCTTCCTTCAGACATCCCTAGGTTTGAAGGAAATGCTGGAGAGGATCCTACCAACCATGTTCGTTCTTTCCACATGTGGTGTTCGTCCAACTCTATCATTGATGACTCTATATGTCTTCGGTTATTCCAGTGTACGCTTACTGGAGAAGCTTCTAAGTAGTATGTTGACCAATCCGTTGCCTCTCATGCTACTTTTGTGACCTTTTCAAAGGCATTTATTTCCTACTTCCAGCTTCTCCTTCACTATGACACCGGTACCGAAATTTTGACCACTTTTCGTTAAAATTATGCCACCTGCCTATCTAACCATGTTCAAGAATGATGCAAAAGGAAAAGCTTATGTTGAGCTCCAATTTTCGAAGACCGTGTCTACATGGACTAGTTTCTCAGATCCATTTTTTCCTCTATTGGTAGAGTGTCTCGTATCACTTTCCTCAGACTGAGGAAGAAGCCCTCCAAGTTGCGTTGAAATATGACATGATCTACGTGCAATCTGGCTATGTTTATACCGTCTTACCTGAATTCCCTAGACCTGGTGGTGCCAACGCACTGGGGGAATCTCATACCGGTTATTGTTTCCCTCAGGGAGGGACCAACTCCTCTAGCACTTTTTCCCCTCCTAACAGCATGTATCCAGGACATGGCATTCCTCTCTCCTTTGCCCAACCGCATCCTTCGATGTCAGGGCCTGCTATTGCCCAACCTGTTTACCCCAATTTTTCTCAACCTCCTTCCGTATCCACAACCAGGTGCTCCAGCTCCTCCAACACAAGCACCTCAGCCTCCCATGCCTCCTCAAGCTCCGCAGCGATAGCCACCCCGCCTCAGGGTCAAGTGTATGCACAGCAGAGTGGGACTAATCCTACCACTTCCAAAAAGAAGAGGAAAGGAAACTAGAACCAACCCACTCAAGGTAATCAAAGAAGAAATCCTCGAGGGAATACATCTAACACTTCAATCCAGCAACAGGGCGATCAATCTGAGAAGAATAGGTCTCTTCGTATGAATAAGGCTTGTTATTGTTGCAATGTCCATGGTCACTATACCCATGATTGTCCCCTTTTACCCCAGATGCGTCAACTATGGGAAGCTCAAGCAACACCTCGAGGAAAACAAGCCTATGCTTTGATTCCTCCTAATGTTGTGCCTACTCAACTGGTTTTGTTTACCATTCCTTTTCCCCAGCAAGGATATGTGGCTACCTAAACCCGGAAGCTCAGGCGACCGCTCAACCTCCTCCATCTGGTACCTATGATTACCAGATCCTTATGATGTAATCTGACTAGGCCAATACTGCTGATTTCAACCTTTAGACTCGGTCGCGTGAGTACACCAAGCCTCCTGATACATCCGCAACCGAGACCCAGTCCTCAGGCCCCATAGAGCCAATTTTGACACCCAATGGTCCTTTGCAGATCCCTCAGCCTAAGACAAAGGTACATACCAAGATCCCCAAAGGACCATTACATCGAAACGCTGCTTCTGGTAAATCCGCAGTAGATGACTTGGCGCAATCCCTGCCACCATGTCAACGCTGGAAGTCCTCCAATAGTTCCCTTCACAATGTAAAGCTCTACTAACCACCATGGGCACTATAGATCCTTCAGATGATCATTTGATTGTCTTCGATGTTGACAAGTCAAAGCATCCACCTCTATCTGCATTCGTCGCCTTCCAAATAACTTTCAAGATCTGGAATGCCAACGCCTCTCGATGTATCACTAACGAGGGGGAATCCACTTGCGTGATGTCCGATTTTGTTTGGAAAAATCTCGGATCGCCCAAGTTATCCCCTTCCACTATCACCCTCCGTGTGTGGGATGGCCACTCTTCCCATCCCCTTGGTATGTTCCACAACTTTCTTATTACTCTTGCGCACAAAACTGTTTGTGTTGACATTAAAGTCATTGATGCCCCTTGAGACTACAAAATTATATTGGGTCGTAGCTACACTTATGCGATGTCTATTGTCCCATCTGTGGTTCACTGTAAGATATGATTTCCTTACAACAGAAATATCGTCACTATCGATTAGCCGACATATTACGAACCGAAGTCTCAGACCTCTCTAGAGTCCATTATTTCTTTAGTGGCCAATAGAAAAACACTCGGACCTCCGACCAGTGTCTCACCCGAAGTCTATAAATATTCCTCTTTGCTTGGTTCATTCCCTAGTCTCCCCCCTCTTATCCTTGACCCTAGCTCGTCGAATGTTTGCATTATGTAATTGTCTCAGTCTGATCTCAAACGATCTAGTTCGACTAGTCAGCAACCTAGCCCTTTGCAACATGATCCTAGTACTTCGACTCAACCTTTAGGACCTCCTCCTCAAGGCCCTTCATCTGTAGCTGGTGTCCCTAATCCTCTTTTTCCTCATGGAATGGTTCCCCCTAGCCTTAACCATCTAGGAGCTATTCCGCCTGGCCACTACCCCTTCGGTCATATACTGTTTCTTGCTCCCCCTTCTGGAGTATTTTTGGTACTTTTTATGCCTACCTTGAACCTTCCCAACATGAACTTGCAGATCCCAGTCTAGTACATTGATCCCCTAAACAATACCCCACCTGTTCATCTCAAACCTTACACTTCTTTGACATTGGTCCAACCGGTCGCTATGACCCCTCCCTTGGCATATGTGCCTCAGCCACCTAACAGGAATCTACTCATGTTGCGAAAGCCTCAGGTGAGGGGGGAAAAGCCTGCAAAAAGGCACCTAAGGACAAGGCTGCCCAAATAACACCTGCTCCTCCTAATCCTCCAAAGCATACACCTTCGTGTACTTTATGTGATGTTGTCGGTCATGCTACCCACAATTGTCCTGAATTTCCTCATCTCAACCCCATGGTGAACGAATCATTTCTTGAGTCTGATATCCAAGAAGTCCATGTTACTTTACTGAATTCAGCCAAGAAAATCAATACTTTTCACACAAATCAACCTTGTGCTTTATGTGTTTTCCATGGAAACTATACTCACCTTTGTCCTCGCCTCAAATATTTCTGCACCTCCTTGGAAGCTGTTCGCCAATTCAAGGTCGAGTGCAATGAGTCCACCTCTCCCTTACTTGTGATTTTTGCTTCGATAGAACCAGAGGACACATACACTCCCATTGAAATACCCCCTCCTGATGTCGAGATGATGGAGTCTTCATCCACTATCCTCTACCTATCATCATCTATGACATCCATCGTGGAAGACCTGTCTAGGACATCCCCTTCTGTTTCGCCTGACCTCCCTTGAACGATCACCTTGGGCTCAACATCGGTAGATTATTCATCTACTTGTTCTTCTATCACCCTCGGTGACGATGCGCATGTGAACCTCACTTCTCATAATGATGAGTCAAGTAGCTTTTCCGCGTTAGGTGGTCTTTCTTCTTCCAGTCCCCCCATATTTCATTTTGATGAAGACATTATGGAAGCTATGACCACCCCTGACTTTCCATGGGATGATATGCACCACCATGCGTACTTCCTCTCGTATAAATCCCATGACCAATATGTTTTGGAATAAAAATACTTCATTCCCTATGAGGTCGATTGGTTTAAAAATCCAATTCTCGTACCAGATGCTTTCGAAGAAGGAAATATGGCCAATATCTCTCCTACCATTAAAATTAACATTTTTGACAAACTAGGGGTAGAAGAAAACATTACCTTGGGCACACAATGCACCCTAGAAGAAATTGAGGCTTACACTAAGCTATTCAAGGAATTCCGTAATGTTTTTACCTAGTCCTATTCCGAAATGCCCAGACTTGATCCCGCCATTGTCGAACACCATATCGATACATGGCCCGATGCCAATCCCGTTTGTCAAAAGTTGAGACCCATTAATCCTTCCAGATGAGAGGCTGTCAAAGCCGAGATCGATAAGCTCAAGCAAGCTGGTTTTATCTATCCCATTGAATACACCACTTGGGTGTCCAATCTGTTTCCCGTTCTCAAGAAACAAGTCACCATCTGTGTCTGCACTGACTTTCGTGACTTGAACAAAGCTTGTCCCAAAGACAACTTCCCCACAACGTTCATTAACCAAATCATCGACGAGTGTGCGAGGCATGAGGTTTTATCCTTCATGGATGGCTCCTCCGGATACAACCAAATTGTTATCTGTCACGCTAATCATCTTAAAACTGTGTTCAATAGTCCATGGGGAACCTTCGCTTATAGGGTCATGTCGTTCGGCCTTAAGAATGCCAAAGCCACTTTTCAGCGGGCCATGTCATACTATTTTCATGACCTAGCTCATATTATCTTTTCTTATTTAGACGACCTCACTACGCTTTCTAAACATCGGGCACAACACCGATCTTGAATTTTTCACACTAAAGAGTAAGAAAGGTTTAGCCTCGTTGAACTCATTTCTAACTTACTTACCAGTATGCAAGATTTTCCAATTAATGATGATTTTCTCGATGAACATTTTTTTGCAATTACTTTGGATGATCCTTGGTATGGCGAAATCCTCACCTATCTGCGGACCCAAAAGTTCACCCTCCATCTTGATTGTGATGCTCAACGACGTATCTGACACCAGCCCCCCCTGCTACCTTCTCATTGGTGACGAAATCTATCATCACGGTGTAGATAATGTCCTTCATCATTGTCTCACGCACGCTGAAGTTGAGAAATTCCTTAGTGCCTTCCATAACGACGATTGTGGTGGCCACGTCTTTGGTCTTGCTACTGCCCAGAAAATCATGTGCACTGGGTATTTTTGGCCTTCTCTCTTTGGTGATTGCATTGAAGCAGTCAACCATTGTTCTAATTGCCAACATTTCGCCCCAAAGGCTCGAGCCCCTCCGGCTCCCCTCCATGATGTCATCTCAATTGGTCCCTTCTGTAAGTGGGCCATAGATTTTATGGAGTGTCGACCTCCATCTGCTGGTAACCACAAGTATATCATCGTGGCGGTTGAGTATTTCACCAAATGGGCCGAGGCCATGCCAAAGTTCAACAACATGGTAACTACCACAACCCTCTTTTTCTTTAACCATGTTATCGCTTGATTTGGGGTTCCGAAACAATTGGTCTCTGACCATGGCCGAGATTTTGAAGATGAGACATGGCATGAGATATCCTCTCTGTTGGGCTTTGAACACCATATTCATCGTATTATTACCCCCATGGTAATGTCCGAGTTGAAGCAGTCAATAAAATCCTTAAAAATATGCTTCAACAGACGGTGAACAAGCACAAAACCAACTAGCACCTTATGCTCTTCCTTGCATTGTGGGCCTATTGAACTTCTGTTAAAACCACCACCGGGTTTACTCCTTTCCACCTTGTTTTTGGCGAGGAGGAAGTCTTAACGATTGAGTGTGAAATCCCTTCCCTTCACCTAGCCATCGAAATTCTCCCTGACACCCAACCTTTATAATAAATAATTATCATGCTTGAGCATGCTTCCAAAGACTATCGTGTTGCATTGCAAAACACCAAAGCGGCTAAGAAGCACACCAAAGCTCAATATGACCAAAAATTCCACCCTCATACTTTTCACGAAGGCGATATCATTCTAGTGTATGACGAGGCTCATGATGTCCTCGGTCATGGGAATTTTGACTCATTATGGCTAGGCCCTTACATCATTAGTAAGGATTTGGGTAAAGGGGCATATCTTCTAGAGGATTTTGAAGGCCACCCTCTTCCTAATCCTTGTAATGTGCTCTACCTTAAGAATTTTTCCCTTAGCATTTCCCTTTTGAAATGCACATTTTATTTCTTTTAGGTAGCTAGCTTTTGTTGTTGGGGATTTGATACTTAATCTAGAAACCTTTTTTCCATGAAGGGTCACTTTTTCTCTTATCGAAATTGAATTTCCTCACTTGCGCCACTTGTACTTGGGGCACCACTTTTCCCTCATACTTTTTGATGCTCGTGTCGATTTTCGTTGTGAGTAACCATCTTTCCCTCATGTTTTTATGGTCCCCACCGAGCCTATTATGTGTGGTAGTATCATCGAGTCACCCTTGTTTAGAGCATCTGAGTTGAGTCATCATTGCATCCATGGAGTCTGTCCCGAGTTCCTTTTGTCTCCTGTCACAGTCTTCCATTCTTCATTTCTTTGTACCTCTCTTGTGTCACACATTTTGGCCTTTTCATACTAACCCCTATCCCCTCTGGAGTCGATTCAATAGCTACTAGGTCATTCATGCTCTCTAACAACGGAAGTCGTCAACCCGCTACTCAGTACCCCCCATTCCACCATCATCCCTGGTGTCAGTCTATCAGTAGCTCTACTATTATCCCTTGTGCCTTAGTTGACGGTTCCTTATTGCCTCATCTATGGCAGAACTCCTTCTGTCGACATCAGCTTATTCATTCCAAAAGATGGGTCTAGAGGGCGGCGTACCTTGGTTCCAACCTCCACTCTTGTTCAGTGCCTCGGAGCAGGAAAAGGGACCCCTTATTGCCCTTTGACTTGATTGTTTCTCATTTATAGCCCCTTATGGCTTGATCGAGATCCGTATACTTGATGGTTCAATGATGCAGCAGATTGTACCAATGATTCCTAGGTGTATGTGAGATGTTTTAGACCTCATTAGGGGGTGGCCCTTCAGGTAACCCTCCACATACCCAGATGACCTCTTTACTACAACCTTGGATGCAACTCTGCATATTTGATGGTTCCGGCCTTTGCCGCTTGCATCGCCTTTTGAGTTTTCATGTATCATTCAAATTTTCAGAGCTTATTATTGTTTTACAAGGCCTCTTTGGCTGTTATTATATCTCATGTACTCAGATATTATTGTATAAGTCTTGGTTGTTGTCCCAGGCACATTATGTATGTGGGATCTATTATGTTTTTTATCTGGCCCATGTTTATGCCAACTTGTACTATATATCTCAGTCACATGTTTGTTAGGCGCACCATTATTATTTGTACTTTTTCATCTTGATGGGCATAGGTATGCCTCCCTCGCCTCATAAAGAACAGGTATTCAATCATAAAAGAGAATTGTCACACCTATAAGTTTCGCCTTCTCAAGGTCTTGTCCTCTCTCACTTCAGTCCATCTTATATTTCCCTCTCTCTGACCCCCCTTCAGTGTCTAGTGATTGTGTTCTTACAATGTACTTCGGTCATATGATTAGCTCCTAATGCTCGCACGTTGGGAGGCAATCTTTTATGTTAGCCACCTATAAATTTGTTATAGCAAAAGGTGGCTAAAACTTTTTTGAGCCTTCAAGGAACAAATTTTATTGCTAAAAATTGTTGGCTCTTGAAGACTCTTGAAGGCCTCATGCCTCTGTCCCAATTTCACTGCTGTGCCCATTTCCACACTCAGAAATCCTGCTGATTCCCAAGAAAGAATACTGCTACAAAGACCCTTTTCCCCTTTTCCCCTTTTCCAAAAACTAACCTCTTTTTCTCTCCTCTTTCCCCATAAGATCCCTCATTTTCATGTTTTTCCCCTTTTCCATTTATTCAAAATCCCTTGATAAGGTTTTAAGAGTCCTTCTTTGCCTTATCAAAACCCTCAAAACCTTTGAAAATCATTGAAAATCCATGAAAATCATGTTTTTTATGTATTGTAGACTTAAGCCCCCTTGGGCTAAGTCTTTAACTCTTTCCCTCCATACGCCCAAGCGCCAGAACCGAGCGCCAGCCCTCCAAGCACTTATCGCGTTGCCCAAGTGTGATTAGCCCCCCCTTTTTAACACCCCGGTCATATTACCCTTCATATAACCCTTGGCCCCACAGTCGGGCGCCAGGCCGTGTTGAAATTATTTTTTTTAAACCTTCGTTTATATTAATTTCTTATTTTTTTATTATTTCTTGAAATTTCTGCCAGTACAAAATTTCAGTCGCTCCGCACCGTTGATCTGATCTGAAGATCGGACGGAACGCGACCTATCAACCCGGTGGTCCTCACCATCCACTCACCGTTGTAAAACCACGCGGTATCCATCGCACCGCTTTCAGGCGGAGGGCGATTTTTCCCAATCGACAGCAATTCCATACATCGGCCGACGCATGGCCTGGGCACTGTTCACAAAACCGCCGTTCATCACGCGTTAAAAATCGGACGTGGACCCGATGCGATATTAACGTCCACCATCCGATTTGAGGCCGCCCATCGGACGGCGGTCGCTCTACGAAGATGCCTGGCAGTTAACCAGGCTATGGCGCGGCATTTAAATTATCTCCGCCGTCGATCTGATCTGCAGATCGACGACCCATATTTCATCGCCTGGTCTCCTCGTCCACAGCAGTGCCGGTAGTCCCAGAGCCACATCAACATCCACGCGGCAAATATCTATTTGGGCGGGTCTCCATGCTTCCTCGTCTAATCAGCAAATCCAAATCTGAGGACTTTACTCAGCATGGTTTAATTAAGGTTTGAAGTCTGGGTTTTGTTTTTAAGGTCTTGTGGCGCCGTCCTCCACCGTTGATCACGTGGGCCAATCCCATCCAACGGCCCACGTTTGTCCCGATTCCCAAACTTGATTTTGTGACCATTTTTGTCCAAAACATAGGTTTTAACCCATTTCTCCAGTTTTTCCAAAAACTGACTCCTCCGCTTTGAATTTTTTCATCCATTCCCGACCGTCGATCTCTGCGCGATCGACGACTCCGATTTAACTTCTCCCTTTTTCTTTTTGACCCCTTTTTGATCAATCTCGACTGTTGGATGATGCCATCCAACAGCCATGCTCTCCCCACATGTCCTCTCGCAGAAATAAACCTATACATGTAGGATTTTTTAATATTTTTTGTATTGTGCAGGGTTCCAAGTGATTTTTCCACCATGACTGAAGAAATTTCAAAGGCAGAGGGTGACGATCCTCTCGCCTCTGATCCATCAATGAGAATCCTTCCCATGGTTTCAAATTCACGTTTCATCAATGATCCATGAGGCATTGATGCCATATCATCCCTGCACAACCCTGCACACCAAAAAAAACACATGAATCAAGCACAGTCAGAGAGTATCAGTGTCGAAGACAAAAATTCACCAAGACAGAAGATTGAAGATAGATTTGTGGGGATCACGGCTAAGAATGATTATCAAAAGCCTAATCCCTAATTAAAACATAGTTTAAAGAAAATCTTAAGTGTTTTATCGACAGGAAGCCTCCACCTCCACATCTGAGGCAAATTGATTCCTCCCAGCTACCGAAATGCCACATGTGCCTCAAAGTGTTCAGTCAGAAGTCGAAGTTATTAATGAAGATCAGATATCTGCCTCGTAACCACTAGAGGATAAATTCTGCAGACAAACTAATGACAAAATATCAGTGGAGTAAATTCGACATCACACAGAGCCTCAAAGGTCAAAAAGAGCTCTCACCGAGCTTAAATCTTTATGTAAACCATTTAATACAGAGGACACCTATGTAAGTTTCTTCATTGAGCCCCCTAAAGGCCAAGAAGCCATTAAGTCTGTATTCATTGTAATTGGAGATCTTTTATCAGATCTCACCTCCTCATTCTTCTATTTATACTACTGCAAAAGATGAGTGAGGGGTTGGTTGCAGAACTTTGAAATACATTTGAGCTTAAGCTTCTGATTGTAGATAGTTTTCACTGGCCCTTGAAGCTCTATTTGTGTTAGACTTGTTAGGCTGGATAGTGAAGATGATTGTTGAACTGAATCATTGGAGCTGAGTACTATAACTGGTTTGACATCAATAACAAGCTGTTTCTTGGGATCCTAGTCTATATCATTGGTGAAGTGCCCCTTTCTTTGTTATTGTTTTTCCTTCTATGTATGTCATATTGTTCACTATTCTCTGATAAAGAACATCATTTATAGAGTTAGGATTTACTGTTTACTAGTACCCTTCTCTAACTGATAAGCTTTATCTCAATTTTTTCCTCCAATTTGTTTATTTAAGAATGATTCAATACAGTTTAAGAAGTTAGGAATGTTGATGTTCCCTCGTCCCACTGTTTGCTTTAAACATTATTCTTGAAAGTTATTTTCATCATTTGCTTATTAAAGTTAGATTAGAAAAGTGATGGTTTGCCCTGTTTCTAGCTCCTATTCTCCAAAGGCAGATTCTGAAGATTTCCCTCGGTATTGGCTGAAAGCAGACTAGGTTTAAAAGTACCTTATCTGATCTTAGGTTACATTTTCTTTCCCTTATGTGTTTTCATACTTTCTGAAGGTAATTATGTGGATTACTGGATTTTTTATCAATTAAGCTGCTTTAATACAAACTTTCCCAAGAATTCAATGGTTAGCCTTGTCCTTGGTTGGTTTTAAACAATTACTTAAGAGGCTTTTCTTCTTTGGACTGACTATAAATCCTTTGTGAAATTATTATCAGTTTCCACCCCTCCAACACTTTATTGTTTCCATTCCATCACTCTAATCTCAATAATCTTGTGATATAGATGACTTGCCCCTTAGATCACTCTTGATTTTGTTGCTCAATTAAAGCCCTGTTATGACTCCATAGCCCAATGGACTAAAAACCAGCGTTATATCTATCTTTTTAGCTAAAGCTGTTCTATTCGCTTGCAACTTCTCACCTTTGAAGCTCTTTGCACTTAGAACTTTCCCCTCAAATAATATTCATTCTCAACCATCCAAAAAACAAACAAAACCCTTGGCCTTCATAACTAGCCTAATATCATTACCCCAAACTTCAAAGACAAATCCATATTTTTACTTATTGGAGAGATCCCTCTCCGAATTCAGGAGGGCTAGATCCTAGAATCCCAAAGTGGTTGAAACGATGTTGCTTCTGCAGTTTTAGTCTCACCAATCTGCTAAAATTACAGATTCCTAACATGTTACACCAATTTTTTGTCATCTACCCGGTTACTATTAGATGGACTAAAGTAAACCATGTAAGACCATTTTTACCATAGTAAAATTTCTTTCACTATGAGAAATAAATTAATAACCCATATTTTATTAAATTATTTTTGGTCTAAACAGGAAACCCCGTGAGGAATAATTAAATAAATCCTTATTTATTTCATTTTCCTCAAGGGATAATTAACTAAACCATTGTTTAATTAATATTCCTAGTCATATTTAACCCAAAACATGAGAATTAATTAGATAAATTATTATTTATCTTATTAGTCTTTAGGAATAATTATTTAAATCATTATTTAATAATATTCCTTGTTGAATTTGACTAGATCATTTTTAAATAATCAAATAAATCATTTATTTATTTATTATTTCTAAATAAAGGGATTTAACCAATTCTAAATTCCTTTTCCCTCCACCAAAAATAATAAAATATTCCAAGTGAGTTGGATCTAGATTTAGTTAATAATATTTTAATTATGCACCAATATCTCGACTAACTCAATATTTTGTTATAAATAGAGGGGTTTTTCCATTCATTCACTACCTTTTTTATCACCTTTTGATCTATACTTTTGGTCTGACTTTGATCCTCCATCATTGTCATATTTTTCCTACTTTTGCTTGTGAGATCCCTTTGGGTTCTATTTTGTCTGGGTTTTCTGCACCATCAAGAGAGAGATATTGGATCTGAAGTGCTGAGGACATACAAGAACCCATCCCATTGAGGGGGACCGGTAACATATTTCTGTGTTCCATTCCCAGGTGTCATAATACAAAAAATTCTTTAAAAATTCTTGTCTTGTCTATTGGATGTATGGAGCAACTCTTGTTTATTTTCATTGTTTAATGTATTTAACTGCATAGATCTGGATTTTTTTAGCATTTATTCTGATCACCTACTACAGATCTAAGGAAATTGACAACCACATTTGATGTTAGGGTTGTTTTTTATGCATAGCTAAAGTGAGTTTTTTTCGTACACTTGCGATTAGAATTCACTCTAACAATAAGATCTGTCTTGAAATGCATGATCCTTTCCCGAAAGTCTTCTACGGGAAATTCTAGTGCCCTACTGAATGTCTCTATATTTTTCTACACCGGATGCCCCATGACCACAACTTCAACTTGAACCTTTGACTGACCCTTTAGAAATGGCTCATCCTGCATGTTATATTTTTCGTGCTACCCCATATGATCATGCTCATCATGTCGGTTTATTACTAATTACTCATCATTTGATTCTCCTTGAATGTCTTCTTCTTAGCCCTCTCCACATATGAGGTTAATTTGTCAATCCTCTCTGGTTTTCAAACATGGATGTACTGGTGGTTTTTTATCTACACCCGATTTCCCATACTCTTTATGGATGTTCTCTGGGATATTTATAGACTCAACTACCACATCATTAGGAGGAATTATCCCCTTCCTTTCGCCATGTACTTTTTCAATATGATTGATTATCATTAGCTTTTCCTGAAAGTTTTTCTGAAGAGCATGGTTTTGCTGCTCACTATTTGTACTTGAATGCTCGAATACTTCATAGGTTATCTCTTGAAAACTAGTGAACCCAACTATGGATCAATCCCTATGATCTGAAGAAGTCTCTAACTGTTCTTCCATTATTTCATCCTTATCACCTGGACGTGAATGGTTAAGGACCCAAGATCCCTTGCAGATAAAGCATAGTCCTATCTTCCTTCCAAGTTCATTCTTGCTACAGAGTTGGTTCTTGCTTCATCCATCAATCCTTCTCAACTCCTTCCTAGTCAACACCCTTTTGAGAAATTTTATATTTTTCTTAACCAACTTCTCGACTAGATCATAGGAAACTCGTGATCCCTGTGATTCCTTTCTCCAGATGGTCAAAATTTTGGATTTTAGTATCTTGCAGATGTCAGCATCTCGTTCTAAAAATAAGGACATAATATTCTACATGATTGTTTTGACATGTTCTGGATGGGCTGATGTAATTTTGGTGTAAAATATCTAGAACACCTGAAAGATTAAGTCGTCACATTCCAGATTCATCATGACTATGTCGAAGCTAAACTCTGCCATGAGTTCTAATATTTTTCCCTGCTTCTAAAAAGTAGGATGCATCATGTTGTTCAACCCTTGAAGTGCTTCCACTATCAACTGCAATATTTCCCTCATGAGATCATTATTGTAAGGTAGTAGTGGCGATGTTAAATATGTGATCCTGTTGAGACAGGAAGCAACTCTAAGCTTGACCTATTTACAAGGATGCTCCCATAGTTTGGGTTGTATTAATGCAAGCATGGATGGCTTGAGATCCCAGCCGAGTTTCTTCCATTCTGGTTGCCCCACCTTGGATAGACATGTGTCTAATTCCTCCAAATTATGAACGTTTATGACTGATTGTGTTTGTTGCAATTCAGAGCCAAGTGCAAAGAGCTTAGCTCCTCTTATTTGTCCTTCCTTCACCTCATGGTTTCATTTGCTGAAAAATGACATGGACCCCTTTTTAGAATGGTCTCCTGCTTTGACTATCATTTTTGTCTATGGAGGTGTATCTTCTTACAGGACCATATATCCTCACTAGTCCGTCAGAGAATTTTGTTTGTTTTCCAAAATTTCTTTAAGACGATCCATCTTCTCAAGGTTCTCATTAAAGCCTCCTTCCTCTTTTTATTTTTTATTTTTATTTATTTATTTATATATATATATATATATATACACACAAAACCTTATATCTCCCAAATACAAAATCTCAAAAACTATATATAATCAAAACCTTATATCTACCTAATACAAAATCAAACCCCTTATATCTCCCTTACGGGCTTGCAACCCAAACCAATAATTACCTCCCTTATGCTTATGTAACAAAGCCTTACCGTAATTTATATACCAAGCATTGGGTCTATTTGGTGTTGCAGCAATGATATTGTCTAACGAGCACTCTGACACACTCCATTGGACGTTGTCATTGTTCACGCACACCAGAATTTGGCCATGGAATCCACATAGTATTATGGCTACCCACTACACCAATCTAGTCGTTGGAAAAATCCGGTGAATGGCTTAATTCTGCATTGGTTTATCATGACCGACAAGGGGGAAACTTAAGTTGATCGATATGGTAAATCCACTGAGTGACGACTCAATAACTGAGTGGCCTTTTTGACCCTAAACCCGAACCACAACTCTTGCAACGATCATCACCACCATCGTTGTTTGATACCTAAATGATATATTTAATATAGTGACAAAGATAAACTATGAAAATTATATAAAAGGACCCTCATAATAAGTTAATATAATAAACTCTATTTGCAAATAAAAATAAAGCACCACCAACCATTTAAATAACCCCATAGGAAATCAAATTTATTCATATATCTGCCCACTTATTTCAGACATTTGGCCAACATTACAATTGGGTCAACTATACAACAAGCATTGATTTATAACACTGGGATCATCGTTGCGGTGGGGGTTGCAGAATCACATTGAACCATCAACACGTTGATACATCATGGATATCATTCCAAACCATGAGCTCAGCGAAATGTGTGATGCTGCAATGATTCCAGGAAGTGGGGAATTACATTGCAGATAGATATAGCAATGAGGTTGCCACAATTGCAGGCCTATGCGAATGAACTCAGAGGAATCAATGGAAATGTGGTATAATATCGTCAAGTTCCATAGTTCCCAACGATCTGGCACTCACCATAACATTCCACCATCCCTGAACCTAACTCTTCAACGATCTTGCTTCCTCTGCTGAGCGTAATGGAAAATCTGTGATGATGATGAAGGGCTTCCTAATGCTGCCGAGAAACTTCACTCTAGAACTCGATCACCATGCAGTCTCCCTCAACTTCACAAACCCTGTGAATTCCTCTGTCTTGGTCTTTGGGTTGTTTCCACTCTAGATCGGTGGTCTTTTGATCCTGCTAACATGGAACATCATCAGACAAATTCAACATTGAGACCTGAATACTGAAGTGAAGGGTTGATCTCGAGATTGAGTGGTATGGGCAACGCCTTTGCCTTCGAGGTCCCTCGAACCTGCATTGTTTCTCCTTTACAACCATGTCTAATTTAGCTGCACCAGAATATGGTTATTCAACTTCAAGGCCAGCATATGGATTGATCCTCCCATGAGATGCCATCATTCAACATTTTTCTTGGTCTTCGTGAATGCTTTGCCTGCAGTTTGTTGAAAAGTTTCAATTGGATGCCTTCATAACCTGTGACCCAACATGCTTGACCCTCCTCCTGTAGGCTATCATTAGGTTTTAAAATTTACCACTCCTACATCCACAACAACGACACTCTTGGTGGTGAATTATAGTCTTCAACATAGTATGGTTGGCCCTTAAAATTTCGGTGCGTGGTTGCACTTGGTTGTTTGTTGGTTTCCTTGACCCTCAAATGTTCATATGGGAATAAGCCCTTGATCCATCACCTTTCACTTATCAAACTCTACTTCTCCTCGATTTAGATTTGGGTGAGATATGTGATTCGAGCCTTTCTTACCAAATGGTAAAATCTTTTGTTGCAGAACATAAACCCTCTACTACAAGAAAATCTGAGCTCCCACAAGAAAGGTTAACTCTAACAAATAAATATCATGGAGATAAAATTATTTAGCCGACTAAGGGTATTTATAGAAAAATACTGAAATTGAGTGAGTTACTGGCTAGGGTGATTATGGAGAATCACCGAAGGCTAGTTTCTCATGACCCTCAATCTGCAATAAAAACACCCTCAGGTTGACAGGATGCACAACTCTGATACCAATGTAAGATCCCAAATAATGAAATAATCAACATATCTGGCACATTAAGGTGTTATAAATAAAATATTTTCAATAAAACACTAAACACGGAAGGGATCTAGAAGAATGCAACCCCTATTTCAATTAATATTCAGAAAATGAGATATGCCCAAAACACAAGCAAATAATGGAGCCCCTACCTCAACATACGTGACTGCTCAATGAACAAGAAAGTGAAAATACTGAAGCCAAAATGTGAACCCTGAATGGATTCACCAAAAAATGTCACCTCGGGCTTTTCTTCCCAGGATCAAGCTAGAAATGGCCACACCAAGTTCCCAACAAAATACAAATAATGGAGCCCCTGCCTCAACATACACAACTTCTCAATGAATAAGAAAGTGAAAATAGTGAAGCCAAAATGTGAACCCTGAATGGATTCGCCAACAAATGTAACCACAGGCTTTTCGTCCCGGGATCAAGCTAGAAATGGCCACACAAAGTTCCCAACAAAATACAAATAGATAGACAAGTTCATGATAATTCCCTCTATCTAGCCCTTATCCCTTTTTGTAAGTTATATGGAACTTATTTTATTGTTTTCCTTCGAAAAATGAAGGCGAATACCATCGTAAATACCATGGGTTGATTCTGTCCTCTTTGACCTTATCAAAAAAGGGAACATTACAGGGAATTAAGGGATCAAGTGGTTAATGGGTTATGAGTTATGAGTGTAGGGATTAAGGAATTATGGTTTGGGGGTTAATGGGATATGTAATTTAGTGGTTATGGGTTAAGGGCTTGTGGGTTGTGATAATGGGGCCCCTAATCCCCCAATCACAACTATTGGGGGTTCCCTTATCAATTAATTTCTTTACCCTCCTTCTAGGCTCATTATTCCCTATACCATTAGGTCCTAAGCCCCCTTCTCATTTTCTAATGCTAGGATTATAGATCTCAGTAAATGATGCTTGGACCTCCCACTTTTATCCATCCATGCTAACCTTATGTCCCCTTGCCCCATTCAATACACTAAAATATGCACCTCCTCCAAAAGCCATTAGAATTGAATATTTGGAGGCGATCATTTAGCAACCACCTCTAAAGGTTCAATTCTCATGATTTTTTTTAAATTTTTTTGGGGGTGGGGGTGGGGGGATTGTCCAAAACCACCTCCAAAAATTTCATTGTCACAAATTTTAAAGGGGATTGTTATACAATCACAACCCCCCTAAAAGTGATTAAAATTGAACTTTTGGAGGCGGTTATAAACAACCCCCACACCCCCCACCCCCCAAAAGTCATGAGTATTGAACTTTGGTAGGTGTTTGTTAAATGACCACCTCCAAATGTTCAATTCTCATGATTTTGTTTTTTGTTTTTTTTGTTTTTTTTTGTTTTTTTAAAGTGGAACTAGTTACAAAAATCACCTCCAAAAGTTACATTGTCGTGAATTTTAGGGGAGTTGTCAAACAACCCCCTTGAAAGTCATAATAATTGAACTTTTAGAGGTGGTTGATGGACAACACTCCCCCCCCCCCCCCCACTCCCCTCCTCAAAAGAAAAAATTCATGAGAATTGAACTTTAAGAGGTGGTTGTTAAATGAATGTCTCCAAATGTTTAACTCTCATGATTTTTTTTATTTTTTTTTGGGGTGAAGGGGGGCATTGTTAAAAAAATCACCATGAAAAATTTATTTAGGGGTAGTCATTTAAGAACCCCTTTCCCAAAAAATCATGAAAAAAAACTTTTAGAGGTGGTTGTTAGAACCTTGTCCTCCTCCTCCCCGCCACCCATCCTTTCAATTTTAATGACTCTTGGGGGGCATTTTCTACAAACCACCGTGAAAAATATATTTAGGAGTAATTTAAATCCCCTTGCAAAAAAAGAGTCATGAGAAAAAACTTTTAGAGGCGGTTGCTAGAAACCCTTTGCAATGGGGGTGTTGAAAAACCACCCCTAAAGCTCTAAAAAAATTGATAGAGATGGTTTTGGCAAGACCGCCACAAACCTTAAATACCCTAAAGGTGTTTTTTGTAGTGGTGATTATGGGCTAATTTGTAAGTCTATCATTCTACGAAGCTATATATAATCTCAAACTCCATGTTTGGTAACATTTGGCTACATGAAACCTTGGAAGCACGATGATTTATATACTCCCAATGAAAAAACCAAAAACTTTACAAGTATGTGAAGCATAGAATATGAAACTATGTATTTAACTTACCCCAATAGAATGTGCAGATTGTGAGTTCAAGGAGGTTGGGTTATGGGAAGTTAATTTATTTATTTTTATTCAATTATATATATATATATATATATATATATTAGTTATGTTCATTTCCTAGCTATGAACATAAGATATGATATGAACTTTGATGATATTACAAGGTATCATATCCATGAGGCATACGAAAGCTAATGATCCTTCTCATGTGAGGCTTTAAAGCCCGGGATATATTTAAATATATTTCCATTGTGCTATTAATTAAGAGACATCATGGAATTGAAAAAGTCTTAAGGTATATAATTATAATCTCCTACTCTTACTTGCCAAACAATGTACTTAAAAAAATAAATTATCCAAAAATGAATGGAGGCAATCATGGTGGAGGAAGAATGAGTAAAAAAATAAATGGAAGAATTATGAAAAAAAATCATGGAGCAATTCATGGAGGAATAAGTGGTCAAAACAATATATGAGTTTCTATAATCAAGAGGTGATGAAATAAGAGATTCTCTATAAAATTGAGAAAAAATTCCAAAAAAATCAAATCCTTTTTTTTCTTATAAAATATAATATAGATAATTACGCCGTAAGGCATTACTATTTGAAAACAACTCCCCTAGCATCCATTGTGTCCATGTTTGAGCCATTGGATCAAATGTTAGACGATTGAAATGTTTTAAGCCATTAGATCAAGTAAATATTTATATATATATTTTTATAATGTTAGGTTTTTTTCTTTTTAATAAGTTAGATTGAATTTAGGTTTTGATAATAATAAACTATAAATACATCCCATGTTATTGACCCATGGTATTCATGTGGAATGCCGTTTCTTTATAGGGGGAATTAATAATGATCTAAACTAATTATTTAATAAAATTATTTTTAAATGTTTATAACCATTATTCTTTTAAAATTTTACTTAATAAAATGTATATAAATTTTCATACATCTAAGTATACATAGTTTTTCTTGTTCTGTATTATTTTTGTTACAACTATTTTATTATTCCAAAAATATATGGTTTTTTTTGTTATATATTATTTATGTTACCATTGTTTTATAATTCATGAGTATTATTTCTTAATATATAAAAAATAAATTAATAATGAAATTTTTTAAAATATGTGATCTTTTTTAAATTTTCAAATTATTTCAGAGGACACGATTTATCTTGAGTAATAATGATGAATGTTCATAATTCTCATTTCTTAAACAACACTAAATTTACCTATAATTAATTAATTGTAGTAGTTTGTAACTACATACATACTCTTTCGGATTTTTTTTCTTGTTGTAGGTAAGATGTTGTCCCTACATAAAAAAATATAAATTTTTTATTTTTAATTTGAACTTGACATGTACAATGAAAAAATTTAAACCCTAAGGCGTCACTATTTGAAAAAAACTCCCCTAGCTTCCATTGTGTCCATGTTTGAGCCATTGGATCAAATGTTAGATGATTGAAATGCTTTAAGCCATTAGATCAAGTAAATATAGAGTTATGGGAAGAGAAACATTCCAATTGTAAGGAGGAGTCAAATTTACATGAGTAGTAGTTCACTCAACATAATTCTCCACCGCTTATTTTGGAGGAGAAAGTTCCTACTAACTCATCAAATGAAGAAGGCCCACATGAGAAAATCATAAGAGATTCCTCAATGTTATTTTCATTTGACATTTAGTCGCTCTGCTCTTTTTTGTCTAGTAGTCTCTTTACCTCTGCCTTTAAATTCAATGACTCAAAAAATACTAGACAAAAGACACTTACCTATTTCAATTAGTTGAAAATCACTTGGGGAGGAATCTGTTATTTAAAAGATTGGGAAAATAATTGCATTTCAAACAAAAATGTACTATCACTAGGGAAGGCAGTTATTACATTTAAAATTTGTTCCCATTCTTGTCACTACAAAATTTGATTGTTGCTTTTTATTTGATGGGAAAATAAATGATCTTTAAAAGGCACTAAAGTCTTGAATTATGATCCTTAAAAAATTCGCTAGATTCCCTGATTATGAGCTGATTTTTTCTTCTTACTTTTGGGTCTTCATGATGTTTGTTATTCTGATTGAGGTGAAAAGTTCCAAAGAAGTGGAATATTGGTAGTTCAAAGAGGAATTATGAAAATATGATTGTAGATCATTTATTAATATAAATTATCTGAACTGAGATTAATTAATCATTCCCAAGGGTTAAAAAGGGCCCAAATATCTCTTATCCATAAAATTGATGATTAAGATAACTCTATGCTCTATGTTCAAATGACAAGTGAAGGTGGATTTACCATAATTAAGCTTATTAGTAGTCCCTTATGAAGTACAACATGTCATAGTGATAAGTTTTTATTCCATTAAATAATTCTAGATATAGAGCAGAGTCAGAGTTCTAGGAGTAGTATCAGAGGAATTCAACATTGCCAATGTGATAGAAGTAAATAATTTCGTGCAAGTGCATCCTTCATGCATAAAAAAATAAACATGTAGATTTAGCCATATAGAGGTATTGAGTACTTTGGCCAAAATGTCTCATCCATTATGAAAAAACACATCTTACATGCAATTAATAACAAAGAAGTTGTTCCACATCAATTACCCAATATAGATATTTTGATTTGAGGTTCAGTAAACATAATTATCCACCCCTTATTCTGGAGGATCACTTGGAGCCGAGAAAGTTCCTACTACCTCTTCTTTCTTACATGCTATTCTTTCCTATACCACAACCTTACGATGTTTCCTTTGCAACATGTGGTGCAATTGCTAGTAATAAATTTTAATTTCATAAAAATATTTGAAATATCATATTCTTAATGGGTGAAAATGTGAAGTTGGGTTACACTTTTTTGCCTTTTTTTGAGAAAAAAATTTCATTTTTTTTCAATTCTTCAACTTTCTGCAAGCTAAAATAATTTTTCTGTTTAGAATTTCATTTTGCGATAAAAATAAAAGTTGTCAGAAATTTTGTTAGCTTTCTATTACTTATTTTTTAGAATTTTTTATACACATTTGTTATGTCAACTTAGAGTTTCTTTGAGTGTGTGTTTTTTAACAATCAACGGATTCATAAGAAGTCATGTTAATACGCAATGTTGTATTCTTTGAAAATTTGTGTTTTTGAGAAACAAAATGTGTTACAACTATCTAGACAGAGTCTACTTTGGTTTCTTCATATTTACAAAGCCAATGGATGCATATCATAATTACTAGAATTTTTTGAAATGGTCCAATATGAAAAACTGCATATTTTGAATATGTTTTGCGATGCAAGAAATTTCTTAACATATAAGTTATAAACTAAAAATCTAAAAGCTAACTATTAGAGACAACGGACCAATGTAATGTACGATAATTTTTTTATTTTTTTTTACAATGTATTTTGGAAGATACAAAATTTTGATTTCACTGAATCACAATGACCTTCAGAAATTGTTTGTATCCGTTTTATTACAAAATTAATTAAAATTAGTAAATATTTATGAAATTCCATGAAAGTTATATTTCCTGAAAGTAGATTCAATTCTGAAAATTCTTGTCTTGGTTCCGACACTTAATTCAGAATGTTTCATGGAGTTTAGTCAGTCCAAAGTTGCAGAAACGTATTCAGGGCTTGGCTCTGCGTAAATGGTGACGCATTAGTTCGGCCGAACTCTTAAACAAAGTTTGACCGAACTGTTTTTTGCGCCGACAACACGTTAAATCAAACGAAAAAGTAGTTCGGCCGAACTATTTATTAAAAGTTCGGCCGAACTTTTACTTAACTTTCCGTCAGCCGGAAAGTACCGCCAAGCCCCTCCAAAAAAACATTTTGCGGAAAAATCAAATATTGAAGGGGAAAATCAAACTCAACTAGAAGTTGAAACAGGTATGTAAATGTAAATATTATGATTTTGATATATTTAGATTTTTCCTAGTGTAAAATGTGTAGCTTAATTTTTATTTGATGAGTGAAAAATATTTTGCAATGTAAACAGAGAGAGATATTCCTCAAAACATTGATGATGAGATACAAAATTTTGAAAGAGAAAGTGAAAGAGATATTGAACCAATGATTGAAGATGGTGAAAATGATGAAAGAAATTCAAGTGAAGAAATTGAATCACAAGTTATATATATATATATATATATATATATATGTTGAACACATGCACGTATTATTGAAATTATACATATATTTATTAATTTAGTTATTTATTGAATATGTAAACTTATTATGTACTATTCATTCGAATATGTATAGATGAAATCACTGTTGATGACGAGATGTTAAAAAATGTTGACACTCACACATATGGAGATAAAAAAGCTGACCATTATATACGATATCGTGTTAACCGCATTTTTGAGAAGTATTTTATAAAGGAAAATGTGATAGTTCAAGCCCAAATGTTGAAAGGTCTCCTATCATTAAGGAAATTAAAAGAAGCTACGACTTTATTGGGTATTCAAAAATCAACCAAAGATTAAAAAATGAAGGAAAATGTGATACAAAATATAAATAGTGCTATAAATTCAATGAAAAGATCTAGACAGAAAAATGTTTCAGTTGTACGTAGAGCAATACATATGGAAGTGGTTTCATCAAGTACTAAAGAGAATCGCTTGGTAAAATCTATGGCACGAGCATTAGGAACCTCGAGAAAAACTTTGCACAAACATCTGAAATTTCAGTTGCAAATAGATGTAAATGATGAACTTGCTTATTGGAGAGCTATTTGTAGGCAATCATATAAAGATAGACTTGGAGAAAATGTTAAAAAAATAATATATGAATATTGGAAGAACAATTCGTGTGTTTCACTAACTGCAAGGCATGTGATGTGAAGAAGAATAGCACGAAATCAATACGAAGAACATGAAAAAAATTTCTTGGAAACCACTCAGATAGAGTTGTTCAAAAATTTCAAAGAAGAGAATCATGAAATTCATGTTTCAATCAGTGCTTTTGTTCAATAAAAACCATGGTATGTAAAACCTATCATCGTACGTGACACTTGTTGTTGCCGTTATCATGTGGAATTTGAGTTATATTATGACACATTCCTTGATTTTGGTAGAACATTTTGGAAGGATTCACCTCCTCCTTCCACTATCCATGATTTTCGTGATTTCATATCTCAAATTCTATGTGAAAGAGAAAACGATGAACTATTTTACAAAAAGAAATGTGTTGGTGGTAAAAAATGCGATGATTGTGGAAATTTGACTAAATTTCAAAACAAATATCATACTGATATAAATGATCAATCATTGTCCAACATGAAAGTGAAATGGAAGAGATATGAATATATCCATACATCGATTCAAAGTGAAAATAGTGTTAAAAGAATTGAATCATGAGAAGAAGAAATTTTTGTGATAGACTTTTTGAGAAAGTTTGAGGCAGAAATTTACAAATACACCAAGCATTCCCATCGAGCTCGATGGCAAGACTTGCAGTTTAAAAAATCCCGTGAATTTTTTCCACTAGGGACCATTTTGTTAGTGATTGATTTTGCAAAAAACTACACATTTGTTCCACAAAAAGAAATTCAAAGTGAATACTATCATTCTGACCAAGTCTCCATGCTCGTCCATATTCTATATAGACATGCTGAACAAAACATCGATCATATAGAAAGCACCAATGAAAATCGACATATTATTAAAGAATATCACTTTTATATCAGTGACGATCGTACACATGATACATATTTTGTACAACATTGTTTTGGAAAAAAATATGATTCCTTGAAAAATCATGGAATAGCATTCAATGAACATTGGATATGGTCAGATGGATGCACAGGACAATTCAAATCTGCACGATCATTCTTTTGGTTATGTTGTCTTCATAAGAAAACCTGCATTAAACATTGTTGGAATTTCTTTGAGACTGGCCATGGAAAAGGAGAACATGACGGTGTAGGGACATGCATAAAACGAGCACTTCGAAGATATCAAATGAACCCCTCTGTAAGCCGACTTGTGGACGTGAAAGAAGTTGTTCAATGGTGCATCGCTGCTCTAAGCCATGAGACTAACTGATCAAGGGAAGTGCGAAGGTACATTCAATTTATTTTTTATTGAATATCTAATTAAATAAACAATGTACATTTATCACAATGATTATCTTTGATTGTATTTTGATATCATATTTACATTCTTCTTTAAATTTTCCATATAAAGTTTTTTTTGGCATTGGGATCGAAGACGCAGATAGATCAATTGGAAATGACGTTGAAACAATAAAAGGGACTCAAAAATTGCATTCAATTAAAACAAAGTCGTCCAGAAATGTGTTTGCATTGGATAAAAGAAAATATTCTTGTTTTTGTCCTGTTTGCATAAACAACACAAAATCCAATGATGTTTGTGAAAATAAAATGTATGTAAAAGATTGGAAACATACAGAGCTAAATACAAAGGGAAAAATGTCTGTTGCAGTGTTTGAAGAAATGCAAACAGAGGAGACTACAATATCATCTGATGGTGATCGAGTTTCCAATCTTGTTAGAGAAGGTAACTTTTGAATTTATTTATAATGATAAAGATCTAGAAATAAATTTGAATATATGCATAATTTTGTCAAGATTGTTTTATTGTACTGGAGATGTTTTTTCTATAATTGCACCTACTGACAACAATGAAAATGTGAAGTATTATTTGATGCGTTGCACTGAACGAAAAATGAAATTATTAGAAGACTATAATGATCATGGATTTCCATATGAAAGAGGATCTATTATACTGAAAGGTTATTTTTTCAGACAAACTAATCAAAGTGGGAATTTTGTTTACTTTGAAGACTATGAACTTGATTTCATAAGTTGTCAATATAGTCACTTGGTGTGTGCAGCACTCATAAATTTGATCGAGGTTCAATCAAAGAAAAAAATGAATATTAAGAAATGGAAAATGTCAAAATCCGATCATGAACATATTATTGAAGATGGCATTCCATTGGAATTTTTTTGATTGAACTGCCCAACAATTTATTCTCTTTGGATTATATGTTCTAGAACTTCCAGTACTCAATTAAAAATTGAGCTGCCTTGTTATGTTATATGTGCAAGTGTTTGCACATGTACAAATTGTTTTGGTACATGCACACTCTAGTATCAACTGAAAGTAGCTTTTTTATACATGCATTGATGAAAAATGTTGCATACATATTGGATATATATGTATATGTTCTAAAATGCAATTAACTGAAAGTAGTTTTTCTATGTGCATTGATGAAAAACGTTGCATGTACTGGATATATACACGAACTCAATGCACACAGTTTTTCTTGTGAGCTTTTTTGGTAAAAAGTATCCACAATGTAAATAAATTATCCGCAGTATAATTTTGTATGAATATTCCTTTCTGACAAGAGACTCGGAGCAATTCTTCGACTTTTGGTGGGATTTGACCCACATCTCTATTCCTGATTGAAAATCTAGTACAAAATTTATCTATCCAATGGTCGAATATGTTCTATGTGCATTAATGAAAAATTTACATACTATATACTATTGTTTGAGTGAATTTTTTTTTTTAAACTTACCAAATGTACTTCAACCATGTCTAAAACTTGAATTTTAAAAACTTTTTGATTATATCAAAACAAATTACTTCACATGTCATGCCAATTTTAGTTCAACTATCCAATAAAAAAATTAACCATTTAACATTATATCACATGCCAAATGTAGATTAAAATGGTATCCAAAACTTAGTTTTAAATTTTTTTTGATTATATCACAACATTACTTCAAAACTTAGTTTTAAAAACCTTTTGATTTTATCACAACATTAATTCACATGATTAATGTACTTCAACCATCCAAAACTTGGGTTTTAAAAACTTTTTGATTATATCACAACATTACTTGACATGCCATCCAATTGTAGTTCAACTATCCAATAAAAACAATTAACATTATATCACATGTGCCAAATGTAGATTGAAACCATCCAAAACTTAAGTTTTAAATTTTTTTTGATTATATATCGTGCAACATTACTTCACATGCCATGCCAATTATAGTTCAACTATCCAATAAAAACATTTAACATTATATCATATGTGCCAAATGTAGATTGAAACCATCCAAAACTTAAGTTTCAAAAACTTTTTGATTATATATCGTGCAACATTACTTCACATGCCATGCCAATTATAGTTCAACTATCCAATAAAAACATTTAACATTATATCACATTCCAAATGTAGATTGAAACCATCCAAAATTATAGATCACAACATTACTTCACATGCACGTATTACTTCACATGCCATGCCAATTGTAGTTCTTGACTATCCAATAAAAACATTAAACATTTAACATTAAATATCACATGCCAAATGTAGATTGAAACCATCCAAAACTTAACTTTTAATTTAACAAAAAATTATAGATCACAACATTACTTCACATGCCAAATGTACTTCAAGCATCCAAAACTTAAATTTAAAAAAAAAAACAAATTATAACACATCATTACATAACATGCCAAATGTAGGACGACAATGGAACGATGGAGGCAAAGAGTTGGTCTGGGGTTTCAAGATGTGGTGTCTGTGCCTGTTCATTTGCTGCCCCTCGTGGCGGCACCCATGGCATCACTGGTATTGGGCTTGTGGGGTTACCGGCCAAGCGTTGGGGCTACTTTGTCGGAACTGAATTTCAACATCCTATCGAACACCCTGCACTGCACCGAAGTCAACGCTCTCTGTAGCGGCCATGGATTGCCATGCCGACACTACTCCTGTGCCCCCCTATGTTGAGATTGTTACGAAACAAAGCATGGGTCCTGAATTTCGGTTACTGGGGCCAACATCTGAAGCCAACGGTCACCAGATGCATCAGGGTACTCTGCTTCCCATGGTATACAGTACAGGCGCCAGGATCTTGTGGAGGCAGAGTGCCTTACTCCCTGCGTTATAAGCAGATTTGTGCAGACCTGTCATATTTCTGTGTATGTTGTCATGCATTGGATACGGATACGCTTAGGCCTCTATCGCCGCAGACAGATCTGCAACAAAGAGGAGCCGACATACAGGCACAGACTGAACAGCAACAAAGAGGAGTCGACATATGTGCCCCAGCAAAAGTGAATCGGGTAAGCGCGGATCATTTTCAAGTTATTATTAAACCCCCTGTGGGGAATAGTCTATTGATTTGGATACAGGATACTAATGATGTTTCAGACCTAAATAAAAACATATGGATATCCGCCAGATATCCAAGCCATGTACAGTCCTTAATACATTGTGGAAGAGTTTTACAAGACTCCAGCACACTCACTGAATACTTTATTCATCCTGGCTCCACCATTCATCTCAATCTGAGGCTGAGAGGTGGAGCGGTTGTGCTGAACAGATCTCAGGAACATAGGGGACCTAGCTCATCCAAAAATGATTTTCCAAAAGGTCCCTCATACAGGAACGTACTACAGGGGAAAAATAAAACAGCACCTCCAGCAGTTCCAGCAGAGAAAGGTCCCAAACCTTACATTGTGTAACAACTAAATCAAATGCCAGAAATGAAACTAGACATTCCAGAGATTGATGAACAACGAACCAACTTCGAATCACAAGCACTAATCTGCAGATTCAACTGTTTCTGGCCCAAACCAATGGAGCTTTTTAATTGGATTTTCACCAACTGGACTATGGACTGTGAAATCCATCTTTGTTCAAAAGGTTTTTTCATTGTCAAATTCCTATCCTCGGAGACCAGAGACAACATTCTTGGGGTTGGATCGTGGTTCTGGGGATCCACTGGACTCTTCACCATACCATGGTTTCCTGATTTTGATGCTAATACTATGGAGGTTTCCAAAATGCTGGTCTGGGTATGGCTATACAACCTCCCACTTCATTTCTGGAATGAAGTTGTTCTTGCTGGCATTAGAAATACCATTGGGAGATACATAAACACTGATACCCAATGCTTGGAGGAGAGGATCTACACCTTCGCACGAATCTGTGTGGAAGTGGACCTCAATAAAGGGATTCCTGAGTGTATCCAACTGAATCATAAACAACATAAATGGATACAACATATTGACTATGAAAACACTGCATTCAGATGCAAAATATGTAGGAACACCGAACATTTGCAAAATACATGCCTAGAAGCAAAAAGAGACAACAGAAAAAATAAAAAGATAGGAAAATCTACCAAGGGATGGAAATTCCGCTCAACAGAACCAGAGTAGGAGATGAAAGAAGAAGAGGATGCTCCCATCGCAAATGAAAATATCCAGACAGAAGCAGATATGAAAACACAAGAACAAGAGATGCAATATCTTTAAGAACTTAACAGTACAACCCAACTGACAATGGAACATGGGGTGCCTGATGGTGGAGGAAACAAAGAAAACACAACTCATAAACCTCAAATTCAGATAAGGAAAATGGAGCAACCACAGCAGAAAATCAGCTCGCCTTAATTTCTGTCGCGCCAACACAAGGTCCTTGGCATAAGGTCAAAAAGAAGAAAGGGAGAAAAATTTAATATCTCCCCTTGTACCATGTTTCTATGATGCATCTTACTAGACTGTCTTTGACAACTATCTGCAAAGTGTAACATGTAATTTTGATTTCATTAATAAAATTATGAATTTTTCCCTGGTGAAAAAACATGCCCAAAGTAGTTCAGAAGCAAAACAAAACAAATTATAACACATCATTACAGAACATTCCAAATGTAGTTCAGAAGCAAAACATTAATTTATAGATGACAACATTACTAGTAGTTCTATTATCCAAAACTTAAAAGTTTTAAAAACCAAACAAATTATATAACAACAGTACTTCACATTCACATGCCAAAAGTACACTTTTTGGAACAAAACAAATTATATTAACACTGTAATAAAATATGTCCAAAAATTGTAGATCTCACAAGTATCAAACTGTATCAAGTTTATATATATATATATATATATATATATATATATATATATATATGACAGTGCATCTAGATAAGATATAAAAAATTAAATTTAAGACTATCTAAATCTTTAAATCAAATCTACAAATCATGTCCATCAAATAGAGATGGATGTAGCATCTCTCCTATCAGGGTTTCAATCCGCGCACTATCATGCGAAGCATCGGAAACCTGTACACAATGCACATGTATAAACATTAAAATTTGATGTTTTAAAAATGAGTGAGAATATATATAGAACTTCATGTAAAAAACAAAATATAAAAAAAATCATGCAATGCCTCATGAGGTTCCCTATCCATTTTTTCACCTGCTACAAGTTCACCCCCCATGGGAACATCTGCAACGGTAAATTGCACAATATACATGTACAGTTATATATATATATATATATTTGAAATGAAAATGCACGTGTACACATATAAACTTATTTTCAATAATATTAAAAAAAAGTTAGACAACTTGTTCAAATGGTTGAAATGGTGTGGATATTCCTATCTCCATCGCTAGAGTCCGTGGATTAAATAAGTCTTCTATAGGAACCTAAAATTCAAAATTTTAAAAGTATAAAATAACTCAAGATCAAGATCTCAATTTATTAAATAAAAAACAATTTATAAATTATAACTAAATTAAAAACACACACACACACACACATATATATATTTAAAAGTGAAAAATTGAATACTTCTGCAAGTGAATTTGGGACATCTCCTAAGAGAGGCTCCAAATGAAAATCTCCAAGAACCTAAAATTCAAAAAATTTAAAATAACTCAAGATATAGATATATATATCTCAATTTTTAATGGAATTTTTTGAGGTGGAATATATATATATATATATATATATATATAACTTAAACATAAATTTTAAAAGTGAAAAATTGTCCATACTTGTTGTGGATGTGGCACATCTCCTAAGGAAGTAGAAGGTACATCTCCCAAGGAAGAAGAAGGTACCGCCATCCCAAAAACATCGGACGGAATCAGAATCTGTTAAAACATTTTATCATTATATATACATACATGTACATGTGTGCACAATTATTTATTTTAAAATATCACTTAAAAAACACTAACATTTGCCAACATATCTTGATGGTGAGACCCATCTGCATTGTTTGAACCAGAGGTCTCGAACATGATATTAACATTTTCGTCATTCATCATGCATGACAACTGCAAATGGTGTTTTAACATATAGTGATACATTTTTGTTAGATTAATGTACATACAAATAAATGTATACATGTACATACACATGTATTTATTACAAATTGTACACATGTATACATGTTAAAATAATTGAACCCTAAGGTCATTAACACATACCATTCCCGTGCCCTCTTCCTCATGAAGAATTAGGTCTTGAAAACCATTGCGACAATTCTTTGCATATATTCAAAGATCTTCAACATTCATGTTGTCAATCTCTTCATCTGTACAATACACAAAATTGGCACGTGCATTTTCACGTGCTCTTTGTCGATTCAGACAAATATCGACTCCACCCAATCCGCTGTAAACATTGTCGATCATAACATCCCTTGCTTCTCAACTTATTTGAGAATTCGCATCCATATTTGGTTGCAGAGTTTCGACCTAAAAGGTCGACTCACCAACGGCGGCTCAGGGCGAGGCAACTCCACATCTCGCTTAGCGCCCTTACGGTCATACAATAAACCTTTCCCCGAACCAAAAAATTATGATGGAAGGTCATTGTAGTTGGGTTTCATATTTAAAAAAAATTTGCGTAAAACAATTGTGCAAAATAAACAGGAACCTCGTCGTTCCATGGGAGCCTTCCATAGGCCGCAAGGTGCCTATCATACAAATATTGAGCTATATTTGGATGCTTGAAATATTGCACCTTCAGCATTTATCTTTTTGGCCCTTCCTTGAAATTAAAAATTGACTTCACCATATCTTTTGTAACTTTTTGTTTTACATCCTCCCATTTATCAGTACCCATTACTATTTCCCTTCTCTTTCTCATCACTTCTACAAATGTATCAGTCGTTGGCCCAAGATTTTTGTACACATTTACAATTTTTCCCAATGAATTTGTAACTATTTCGAGGCTTGTTGGACTCTCAGTAGGTAGAGTCAAAGCCATGAAATCTCTCCGCAATTTTGCATGAAGTTATTGACACCTTTGTAAGGTGCATTGCGCCATGTTTCTTTCCCATGGTATATTAGAAATGTCATCCGAATAAGTTGTGGTGGATAGACAACCTTCTTCTTGAATGTAGTGTTCTGCCCTGCGTCTATTTTGACCAATATTTGGAACATTTTCAGCCTCTGCATCAATATATATAAAAAAAATTATATTAGAAAAAACACATGTAAACAAATTTGTACAAATTCAATGAAAAAAATATTGAAATTGATGGCAACCTCAACGTGGTTGGTTAGCATCTTCTCCACCCTGAAACTGTTGAGACCCAGAACAACCCGGCTAAGAACCAGACCCAGAACGATCCTGCTGAGAACCAGACCCAGAACAACCCTATTGAGAACCAGCACCACCAGCCATTGATTGGCCTCCGAGAGAATAAATATCACCCCCTTCACACAACCTACTATCACTCATTGATGGCCCTCTAAGGGGATTTGAAAAATACATGCATACATATAAATACACATGTGCATATTCATTGATTAAATTGTGTTAAAACCATACCACCGCTGGGTGAAACATGGGCATCCATGGCTGAAGTAGAGACCCTTCTCTTCTTATTAGCTCCTAAAAAATAAAAAATGAAACTTATTAACAACTAATTTAACTCACAAGTTGATAAAGAAACAATTCCATATGTACACACATGTATGGAGATTTAAAATTATATTTAAATTTACCATGAACAGCTCTCGATCCCAATCCCTGATCCTCCCCTCTCGTAGAGATATGGGATTCTATTAATCTTCGTCGCTCATCCTCCATGATATATATATCTACGATGGAAATTTACAATTAAATTTTTAAATAAATAATTTAAATTAAATTCAAGTTTATAAAATTAATTTGTTTAATTTAGTGTAAACAAATTATGTAAAACACAACTTTCAAAGCACTAATTATTCTTCCCGGTATATTCATTTTCCTTTGGACGAATTTGCTAGTCGCAATATTGAAAAGCACATATGTAATCAATTCATTCCCTGGATTGGGATAGCAAGAAACTTCTATGCATAATTTCCATTTTCCAACCATATTTAATGGTTTTCTTATCCCTAAAAAAACAAATTCAACAAAAATATATATATTAAATTGACATTTATTGCAAATGCATGGAAGAAATGAAAAACTTATATTTAGATCTATTCCAGAGATTGACTATAGGGACATTTACTAGATATGTCACCTTTCATAAAAGATGAGATCCAGAGGCTACCTAGCCCTTTACAGACTCTGGCTATAGAACTACCATGGATATGGAAATGAAAAACTTCTAATTATATCTATAATTAGATCTATTCTATAGATTGAATGTAGGGGCATTTACTGTTAGGTTAAAAACTATTTTTTGTATCAAATCACTTTTGGTTTCAATGGGAAACTTTTATGGCTAATTTGTGTTTTACATGTTTAATATAAAAGGTTTTTTCTCTCTCATTGTTTGAGACAATGGATATGAAAATGAAAAACTATATACTTGGTTAAAACCTATGTTTTGTATCAAATTACTTTTTGTTTCTAAATACTATATACATGTTGATTGTAGGGGCATTTACTGTAGGGGAATTTAGATCTATTCCAGAGATTGACTGTAGGGGCATTTACTTGTCACCTTTCATAAAATATGAGATCCAGAGGCTACCTAACCCTTTACAGACTCTGCCTATAGAACTACCATGGATATGAAAATGAAAAACTTATAATTAGATCTATTATAAAGATTGAATGTAGGGGCATTTACTATATTAGGTTAAAACCTATGTTTTGTATCATATCACTTTTGGTTTCACTTTTATGGCTAATTTGTGTTTTACATGTTGAATATAAAAGTTTTTTTCTTTCTCATTGTTTGAGACCATGGATACGAAAATGAAAAACTATATACTTGGTTAAACCTATGTTTTTTATCAAATTACTTTTTGTTTCTAAATACTATATACATGTCGATTATAGGGGCATTTACCGTAGGGGCATTTAGATCTATTCCAGAGATTGACTGTAGGGGCATTTACTAGATATGTCACATTTCCTAAAAGATGAGATCCAGAGGCTACCTAGCCCTTTACAGACTCTGCCTATAGAACTACCATGGATATGAAAATGAAAAACTTCTTATCAGATCTATTCTAAATATTGAATGTAGGGGCATTTACTAGATTAGGTTAAAACCTATGTTTTATATCATATCACTTTTGGTTTCACTTTTATGGCTAATTTGTGTTTTACATATTGAATATAAAAAGGATTTTTCTTTCTCATTGTTTGAGACCATGGATATGAAAATGAAAAACTATATACTTGGTTAAACCTATGTTTTATATCAAATTACTTTTTATTTCTAAATACTATATACATGTTGACTGTAGGGGCATTTACTGTAGGTGCATTTAGATCTATTTCAGAGATTGGCTATAGGGGCATTTACTAGATATGTCACCTTTCATAAAAGATGAGATCCAGAGGCTACCTGGCCCTTTACAGACTCTGCCTATAGAACTACCATGGATATAAAAATGAAAAACTTCTAATTAGATCTATTCTAAAGATTGAATGTAGGGGAATTTACTAGATTAGGTTTTAAAACCTATATGTTTTGTATCAAATCACTTTTGGTTTCAATGGGAAACTTTTATGGCTAATTTTTTTTTTACATCTTGAATATAAAAGGTTTTTTCTCTCTCCTTGTTTGAGACCATGGATATGAAAATGAAAAATTATATAAGTTTTTTTTGAATCAAATTACTTTTTGTTTCTAAATACTATATACATGTTGACTGTAGGGGCATTTTCTGTAGGGGCATTTAGATCTATTCCAGAGATTGACTGTAGGGGCATTTACTAGATATGTCACCTTTCATAAAAGATGAGATCCAGAGGCTATCTGGCCCTTTACAGACTCTGCCTATAGAACTGCCATGGATATGAAAATGAAAAACTTCTAATTAGATCTATTCTAAATATTGAATGTAGGGTCATTTACTAGATTAGGTTTTCAAACCTATATGTTTTGTATCAAGTCACTTTTGGTTTCAATGGGAAAATTTTATGGCTAATTTGTGTTTTACATGTTGAATATAAAAAGTTTTTTTCTCTCTCATTGTTTGAGACCATGGATATGAAAATGAAAAACTTCTATTTAGATCTAGATTCTCTAGAGCTATGGCTAATTTTTGTTTTACATACATTGACTCTTAGGTTAAGACCTATGCTAAAACCTATGTTTTGTATCAAATCACTTATGGTTTCAATGGGAAACTTCTATGGCTAGTTTGTGTTTTACATGAAAATGAAAAAAATTATTTAAAACTATTCCAGAGATTGACGGTAGGGGCATTTACTCTTTAAAACCTATGTTTTGTATCAAATCACTTTTGGTTTCAATGGGAAACTTTTATGGCTAATTTGTGTTTTACATGTTGAATATAAAAGGTTTTTTTCTCTCTCTCATTGTTAGAGACTATGGATATGAAAATGAAAAACTTCTATTTAGATCTATTCTAGAGATGTGGCTAATTTGTGTTTTACATACATTGAATATAAAATGTTTTTTCTCTCATTGTTTGAGACCATGGATATGAAAATGAAAAAATTTTATATTTAAAACTATTCCAGATGTGGCTAATTTGTGTTTTACATACATTGAATATAAAAGGTTTTTTCTCTCATTGTTTGAGACCATGGATATGAATATGAAAAACTTCTATATTTAAAACTTTTCTAGAGATTGATTGACTATAGGGGCATTTACTCTTAGGTTAAAACCTATGTTTTGTATCAAATCACTTTTGGTTTCAATGGGAAACTTTTATGGCTAATTTGTGTTTTACATGTTGAATATAAAAGGTTTTTTTCTCTCTTATTGTTTGAGACCATGGATATGAAAATGAAAAACTTGAATATTGTAAACTATTTCAGAGATTGATTAACTGCAGGGGCACTTAATATTAGGTTAAAACCTATGTTTTGTATCAAATCACTTTTGGCTTCAATGGAAAACTTTTATGGCTAATTTTTGTTTTACATGTTGAATATAATAAGTTTTTTTCTCTCATTGTTTGAGACCATGGATATGAAAATGAAAAACTTATATATTTAAAACTTTTACAGAGATTGATTGGTTGTAGGGGCATTTAATCTTAGGTTAAAATTGATGTTTTGGATCAAATCACTTTTGGTTTCAATGGGAAACTTTTATCGCTAATTTGTGTTTTACATGTTGAATATAAAAGGTTTTTTCTCTCTCATTGTTTGAGACCATGGATATGAAAATGAAAAACTTCTATTTAGATATATTCCAGAGATTGAATATAGGGGCATTTACTGAATATGTCACCTTTCATAAAAGATGAGATCCAAAGGCTACCTAGCCCTTTACAAACTCTGCCTATAGAACTATCAATTCACTTTTGGTTTCAATGGTTTGTTTATTAGCTAATGTGTTTTTATCAAATAAATTTGATAAGATTATGGATGATGAATGAGGTGATGTTGATCATAACCTTTACATCTATATGATAGGAAGCTTGATATACATAACAAGGTTTAGACTAGATATAATTTTGGAATTTATATTAGTTGGAATATTTCAATATAATAGTCATCTATTACCAACAAACAGATATTAAGATACAAGTGAAAGAGACTACAAACAATGGACTATAGTACCCAAAAGGTGAGAAATTTACATTGACAACATAGAGAGATTCAACTAGGCTTGTGTGGATGACATGAAAAGTACAAGTGGACAATGTATAATTCTACTTAGAATCTAGTCTTTGGTTGCATGTTTAAGCAAGAAAGAGTCATTACTTGGACAATGTATAAGTCTACTTAGAAGATTCTTTGGTTGCATGGTTAAGCAAGAAAGAGTCGTTACTTTCTCTATCTAGAGTATAAGTGGAATACATAGTAGTTACTTATTTTAAATGAATATGGAATGAATCTAAAAATGAATATGGAATGAATCATTGTAAATTATGATAAATCGTGTATTTAATGACATTTGATCTATGAATAATATGGAATGAATCAGCAAGTACATTATGAAGAGTCTTGAGATCCACATTTCCACCATACTATTTGCAAGTTCTATATGAAGATACGTAGTCTAATAACTAATTAGTTATGGTTTCAATGGGAAAATTTTATGGCTAATTTGTGTTTTACTTGTTGAATATAAAAGGTTTTTTCTCTCTCATTATTTGAGACCATGGATATGAAAATGAAAAACTTCTATTTAGATCTATTCCAGAGATTTACTGTAGGGGCATTTACTGGATATGTCACCTTTCATAAAATATGAGATCCAAATGCTACCTGGCCCTTTACAAACTCTGCCTATAGAACTATCAAATCACTTTTGGTTTCAATGTTTTGTTTATTGGCTAATGTGTTTTTATCAAATCAATTTGATAAGAGGATGGATGATGAATGAGGTGATGTTTATCATAACCTTTACATCTATATGATAGGAAGCTTGATATACATAACAAGGTTTAGACTAGATATAATTTTGGAATTTATATTAGTTGGAATATTTTAATATAATAGTCATCTATTACCAACAAACAAATATTAAGATACAAGTGAAAGAGACTACAAACAATGGACTATAGTACCCAAAAGGTGAGAAATTTACATTGACAACATAGAGAGATTCAACTAGGCTTGTGTAGATGACATGAAAAGTGCAAGTGGACAATGTACAATTCTACTTAGAATCTAGTCTTTGGTTGCATGTTTAAGCAAGAAAGAGTTATTACTTGGACAATGTATAATTCTACTTAGAAGAGTCTTTGGTTGTATGGTTAAGCAAGAAAGAGTCATTACTTTCTCTATCTAGAGTAGAAGTGGAATACATAGTAGCTACTTCTTTTAAATGAATATGGAATGAATCTAAAAATGAATATGGAATGAATCATTGTACATTATGATAAATATTTTATTTAATGACATTTGATCTATGAATAATATGGAATGAATCAGCAAGTACATTATGAAGAGTCATGAGATCCACATTTCCACCATACTATTTGCAAGTTCTATATGAAGATATGTAGTCTAATAACTAATTATTTATGGTTTCAATGGGAAACTTGTTGAAAATGCAGCAAGATGATGGAGCTTGGTGAAATGAAGTCGCATTCACTAAGTGGGCCCGTAGGCAAATTCTGGCACAAAGTCTATTTTTAGACTATGTCTATTTTTAGACATATGGAGCATGGTCCAGGGGTTGCAGTATGTTATTCATGGAGTATTGGTCATGTTGGTAAAAATAGATGGACCTCTATTTTTTGACCTATAGGTCGAAGTCTATATTTAGACTGCCTATCCTAAAAATAGGGAAGTCAAATGTTATTTACCCTTAATAATATTTGGACTATAAACTTCAGTTTACTCTCTTGGAGCACTTCAGTTCGAGCCTTGGAAGTGGCTCATGCATCTGACAGAGGAATTACACTATTCCTAAAGGTTTGGTGAGCACATGCATGGTTGAATTCAGTTAGAACTTCAGTGGCAGAAGTTTGGTGGAGTTAATGAGACAACTAGTGGAGTTGTGTTCGGTTTAACTTAGTTGAACTAGTTGAGATTAGTTTAACTAGCTAATCAACTAGTAATGAGTGGAGTGAATTAAATATTATTTAATTCATTAATTAGTAACTCATTATTCAACTCAAGAAAACATCAATTCACTACAGTGCATGGACAGTTCAGTGGAGACCAGTGAAAGAGGTAGATGAAAGGGTGGAGTTAGCTATCAGTGGCAACATCAGTTGTGCATTAGATTTGCACCACACTTGGAGGAATTTCCCATGATGATTGCACTGTAAAGCCAAGGGGATTTGAACCTTGGATCTCTATATAGACAAGCCATGATTTCGCAATAGAGGCAAGGCAATTAGTGGTGAGTTTTGAACCAGTAACCTGTTCAAAACTAAGCTAGTTTGTGTGTAACTTTATGAGAAAGTACTGAGTACTTGTGAGGAGTATTGTACTGAGTTTGTTACATGATTTCTCCATTATAATATACACAATAGCTGCGGGGTTTTCAGCTATAAGCTTTCCCCATACATACCGTGTTAATGTGTATGATGATTTGATGTGCTATCGCTTGTTTTATTTCCGCATGTGTGATGATCTGAGTGGAAGAGATTATGTGTTGCATATAAATTCGAATTGTATGTGATCAGGATAGTCTCGGTGGATAATTAATCATTATTCAGAAAATTTCTACATGGTATCGGAGCTATTGAAGCAGAGATTGATCATCACGGTGATTACAAACTTATTTCGGTAGACAGAGTCTGCATGCGGGCCAGGTAGCCTCCGGATTCATCTTTCTTCGGAAAGTGAAAGGTCTGGTAAATGCCCCTTGCAATCAATCTCTGTGCTAGAAATAATTTGTTCTCACAGATCTAGAGCGGTTGAGCTTTGAGGTGGAATTCGAATTTTGCAGTAGTTTTGTTTTCTTGGTGCCAGTGTTGAAAATGTCTTTCAACGGTTTGCGACTCGAATATGCTCTTGAAGGCAGTTCGAATTATGTTGCATGGAAGGATCGCATGGAGGCAGTATTAGAAGATAATGGTCTGAAGGAGTTCGTAGATACGGATGTCCAAAAGCCCACTGATCCTGCTGAAGTCGAAGCATGGCAAAAGAAGATGGCGAAGTGTCGAAGGATCCTGTTGGAGGGCGTCAAGGATCATATTGTATCCAGCCTACATGGAAAGGCTACTCCATATTTAATGTGGAAGGCTTTGATGGATCTATTCCAGAGTAAGAGCGACCAAAGGAAGCTGGCGCTCAAAGATAAGCTCGGGAACATCAAGATGGAGAAGGGCGACAGTATCGCCAAATACCTCACGAAGTTCACTCAATGCAGAGATGAGCTGGGAAGTGTGGGGGTGATTGTCGAAGACGAGGACATGGTCGACCTGGCTCTCCTTGGTCTTCCGAAGGCTTGGCACTCATATCAAGATAGTGTCAATGGTGGGGAGAAGCTGCCGGGATGGGAGCGCCTTTGGGCGGATCTCATGCAGGAGGAGATAAGGAGGACTACTCGAGATGGATCTTCATCAAAGGGAGCTGATGAAGAAAATTGCACTTTGGTTGCCAAAGCAAAGAAGGGGAAGGGTAAGAAAAATTCTCATTCCGGTGCAAAGGGCAAGAAGCAGGATATGGCGAAAGTGAAGTGTTTTCACTGCCATGATCACGGACATTATGCTACCAATTGTCCAAAGAAGAAGAAAAACAAGCCAGCGGGAAGATCTGCAGATGGAGAGGCTTTGGCTTCACAGTTCGAGCTTGACTTTTCACTGATCGCATGCTTGGTTTCAAGTGTGATGGGATCGGTGTGGTTCTTGGACAGCGGTGCGTCATTTCATATGACGGGAGATCGGGAGTTGTTCTTAGATCTGGAGGACAAAGATTTGGGTGTGCACATCGAGATGGGCGATGATGGTAGATACAGTGCGACTGGTATCGGTACCATATACTTTCAGAGGGAGTCTGGTAAACCCTTTGTATTGAGGGATGTCATGCATGTACCTGGATTGAAGAAGAACTTGATCTCTGTGGCGATGTTGGAGGATAAGGGGTATGATGTGGTCTTCAGCAAAGGAAAAGCCTTCCTGCGCAGTAAGACTACTGGAGAGACCCGAAAGATAGGGGTTCGAACCAAGAACCTTTATCAGTTGCAGGTAGATGGCTACACAGCAATGGCATGCAAGGCGGGAGAAGTGGTGAGCCGGGATGATGAGGGCGAACTGTGGCACAGGAGATTGGGCCACCTTCACCATGGAGCTTTGAAGATCCTACAGCAGATTTCTACTGGACGCAGTCAGATCAGTGCAAGGGGTGTACTTTAGGGAAGTATGTGAAAGCCACCTTTCACGAGAAGGATAGTCGCGCCACGACGATCCTTGAGAGAGTTCGCATAGATGTGTGTGGTCCTTTCTCAGTTGCTTCGACAGCAAAGCACAGGTATTATGTGATCTTTGTTGATGATTTCTCTCGAAAGTGCTGGATCTTCTTCATGCAGAAGAAGAGCGATACATTCGCGAAGTTCTGTGAGTTTAAAGCACTGGTCGAGAAGGAGTCGGGGAAGAAGGTGATTGCTCTAAGGAGTGATAGCGGTGGTGAATTCATCTCGGCTGAATTCAAGGAGTTCTGCAGCGCAGAAGGGATTCGGAGAGAGCTCATCGCACCCCATAACCCACAGCAGAACGGGGTGGCTGAGCGGAAGAACAGAACGATCGTGGGTGCTGCACGGCGATGTTGCATGATCAGGGCCTACCCCTTCACTTGTGGGCTGAGGCATGCAATACAGCAGTGTATGTGCAGAACCGTTGTCCTCACAAGGTTCTTGGCATGAGTACACCAGAGGAGGCTTATTCTGGCAAGAGGCCTGATATTTCCCATTTGCGGATTTTCGGATCTCCCGTCTACATGCATGTGACGAAGGATGCAAGAAGGAAGCTGGATCCAACTGCTGAAGTTGGAATATTTGTGGGGTACACTGATACACCTCACAACTATCGGGTGTATGTGCCAGACAGTCGCAAGACTGTTGTGCGGCGGGATATAAAATTCCAGGAGGAGAAAGCCATGCAGTGTTCGCTTGAGAGGGAGCTACACTTGCATGCAGATGAGGAGCTGTTAGTTCCTAAGGAGGAGCTTCCGGATGTGGATCAGCCACAAGAGGAGGTTCAGGAGGTGGAAGAAACCACCCATGCAGCGCCAACCATCAGAGAGCGCATGCGCACTACAGAAGCTGAGCGACTGGCTCGAGATGCAGAGAAGGTTGTAGGACCACCTACAGCACAGCGCAGACAGAGACAGTCACCGGATCGGTACACTGGATACATGGCTCTTGTGAGTCAATTTGTTGTGACAGAGCCATCCTCTTTTGAGGAAGCTGTGGAGGAACCCGCATGGGTTGATGCCATGATCGAAGAATATGATTCGATCGTCAGGAACAGTGCATGGGAGATTGTCCCAAGACCGGTGGGGAAATTAGTGGCGGGTTCGCGATGGATCTACAAGGTGAAGCAGGCGGCTGACGGGAGTGTGGAGAAGTACAAGGCGAGATTTGTCGCCCGTGGCTTTTCACAGATCGAGGGGATTGACTATGAGGAGACCTTTGCACCTGTCGCAAGGTACTCTTCCATACGGACAATCCTTGCTCTCTCAGCGCAGATGGGGTGGCACATTCATCAGATGGATGTGAAGACTGTGTTCCTCAATGGAGTTATTGAGGAGGAGGTGTACATAGAGCATCCTGAAGGTTTTGAGATCTTCAGCAGTGAGTCGCATGTGTGCCGACTCAAGAGAGCACTGTACGGGCTGAAGCAAGCACCTCGTGCTTGGTACACTCGGATAGACAGCTACTTCGCCGGGCTTGGATTCTCCAAGAGTGAGGCGGATCCAAACCTGTACCAGATTGTGGTGGAGGGGAAGCTGTTGATCATCGTACTGTATGTAGATGATCTGATTTTGACTGGCGATGAGCAGTTGATACTTTCATGCAAGGAGGATCTTGCATGAGAGTTTGAGATGAAGGACCTGGGCATCCTTCGTTATTTCCTGGGATTGGAGATTTGGCAGCGCAGTGGAGGACTGTTTGTTTCTCAGGGCAAGTATGCTCGGGAGATTCTGGAGAGGTTCAACATGCAAGGCTGCAAGCCTGTTGACACTCCTCTTCCTGGTGGTTGGAGGAAGGAGGATGCTACTTCAGTGGAGGTAGTGGATGCCACTGTCTATCGACAGTTGGTGGAGTCGCTTATGCATCTGGTCAATACACGACCTGATATATGCTATGCAGTTAACCAGCTTTCGCAAGCTATGGTTAAGCCTACCAAGCTCTTTTGGAAGGCAGGCAAGCATGTATTGCGCTATATCAGAGGCACATCGGGATATGGTCTATGGTACAGACAGGAGGATGGAGCGAAGCTTTCTAGCTTCACTGATGCAGATTGGGCAGGGAGCCCAACGGACCGGAAGAGCACTTCTGGAGGATTTTTCAGCATTGGGTCGACAGCAGTTTCCTGGTACAGCAGGAAGCAGAGATCCGTGGCACTCAGTTCAGCAGAGGCCGAGTACATGGCAGCAAGCTTGGCTGCATGCGAGGCTATTTGGATGAGGAAGATCCTCGTTGGATTGTTTGGGTTGCATTTGGAGCCTACAGTGATCTACTGTGATAACCAGAGTTGCATTAAACTCTCGGCTAATCCAGTATTTCATGATAGGTCCAAACATATCGACATCAGGTACCATCATATCAGAGATTGTGTTCAGAGGAGAATCATGATGCTTTCATATGTTCCCACGGAGGATCAGGATGCCGACATCCTGACGAAGGCGCTCACCAGGAGCAAGTTCGAATTCCACAAAGGTAGGATAGGGGTTGCAGATAATCCATATCTTGCTGAGAGGGAGTGTTGAAAATGCAGCAAGATGATGGAGCTTAGTGAAATGAAGTCGCCTTCACTAAGTGGGCCCGCAGGCAAATTCTGGCGCAAAGTCTATTTTTAGACATATGGAGCATAGTCCGGGGATTGCAGTATGTTATTCTTGGAGTATTGGTCATGTTGGTAAAAATAGATGGACCTCTATTTTTTGGACCTATAGGTCGAAGTCTATTTTTAGACTGCCTATCCTAAAAATAAGGAAGTCAAATATTATTTACCCTTAATAATATTTGGACTCTAAACTTCAGTTTACTCTCTTGGAGCACTTCAGTTCGAGCTACAGAAGTGGCTCATGCATCTGACAGAGGAATTAAGCTATTCCTAAGGGTTTGGTGAGCTCATGCATGGTTGACTTTAGTTAGGACTTCAGTGGCAGAAGTTTGGTGGAGTTGATGAGACAGTTGGTGGAGTTGTGTTCGGTTTAACTTAGTTGAACTAGTTGAGATTAGTTTAACTAGCTAATCAACTAGTAATGAATGGAGTGAATTAAATATTATTTAATTCATTAATTAGTAACTCATTATTCAACTCAATAACACATCAGTTCACTACAGTGCATGATCAGTTCAGTGGAGACCAGTGAAAGAGGTAGATGAAAGGGTGGAGTTAGCTATCGGTGGCGACATCAGTTGTGCATGAGATTTGCACCACACTTGGAGGAATTTCCCATGATGATTGTATTTGTCAATGAAATTCAGTCAACAGATCTCTATTTAGACTGAGGCCATGATTCATAGTAAAGGCAGGCAAATTAGTGGTGAGTTTGAACTAGTAACACGATTTCATTACCAAGCTAGTTTAATGATAACTAACTATGAGAAAGCTGAGTACCTTGAGGAGTATTATGCGATTTTTGTTACATATTTTCTCCATTATAATATACACAATAGCTGTGGGGTTTTCAACTATAAGCTTTCCCCATACATACTGTGTTAATGTGTATGATGATTTGATGTGCTATCGCTTGTTTTATTTCCGCATGTGTGATGATCTGAGTGGAAGAGATTATGTGTTGCATATAAATTCAACTTGTATGTGATCAGGATAGTCTCGGTGGATAATTAATCATTATTCAGCAAATTTCTACAAAACTCTTATGGCTAATTTGTATTTTTACATGTTGAATATAAAAGGTTTTTTCTCTCTCATTGTTTGAGACCATGGAAATGAAAATGAAAGACTTCTATTTAGATCTTTTCTAGAGTTTGACTGTAGGGGCATTTACTGGATATGTCACCTTTCATAAAATATGAGATCCAAAGGCTACCTGGCCCTTTACAAAACTCTACCTATAGAACTATCAAGTCACTTTTGGTTTCAATGGTTTGTATATTGGCTAATGTGTTTTTATCAAATCAATTGGATGCAAGTTATTTGCAGATGATGGATGATGAATGAGGTGATGTTGATCATAACCTTTACATCTATATGATAGGAAGCTTGATATACATAACAAGGTTTAGACTAGATATAATTTTGGAATTTACATTAGTTGGAATATTTCAATATAATATAGTCATCTATTACCGATAGACATATATTAAGATACAAGTGAAAGAGACTACAAACAATGGACTATAATACCCAAAAGGTGAGAAATTTACATTGAACACATAGAGAGATTCAACTAGGCTTGTCTGGATGACATGAAAAGTACAAGTGGACAATGTATAATTCTACTTGGAAGAGTCTTTGGTTACATGTTTAAGCAATAGAGAGTCATTACTTGGACTTGATGTATAATTCTACTTAGAAGAGTCTTTGGTTGCATGGTTAAGCAAGAAAGAGTCATTACTTTCTCTATTTAGAGTATAAATGGAATACATAGTAGTTACCTCTTTTAAATGAATATGGAATGAATCTAAATATGAATATGGAATGAATCATTGTACATTATGATAAATCTTGTATTTAATGACATTTGATCTATGAATAATATGGAATGAATCATTGTACATTATGAAGAGTCATGAGATTCACATTTACACCATACTATTTGCAAGTTCTATATGAAGATATGTAGTCTAATAAATAATCAGTTCTGATATTTGTATAAATATGAAACTTTTTCTATGATATAAAGGCAAACAAGGGATCAATATAAATTTACAACTTTCAAGTTTCGAGTTTTGAGCTTCTAAAATAACTGAAATTTACAACTTTCAAGTTTCGAGTTTCTAATATATAGATTCTATAATCTATTTGATAAATTGGGAACATGACCTTGACTGCATACTACAAGTCTCTAACACATATTGTAACCTAAGAACTGTAACCACTTGTTGCATACCAAACTGCAAACTTAAATGAATTTTAAGTTATGGACAGAATTGTAACCACTTGTTTCATAACCAAACTGCAAATTTTGGACATATGTTTTGTGAATTTATTGATCCAGAAGGTGAAGAGGCCAAAGGTATGATCAAATTTTCATAAAGGTTCTTTCACTTTATACCATCCTATTTCCTTTTCTGACAGGTCACAGGTTCTTCGGCCACAGAGATTGTAACCACTTGTTGCCTAAAAACTATAACCACTTGTTGCATTACCTAAGAACTTGTAACCTAAGAATTGTAACCACTTGTTGCATAACCAAATTGCAAACTGCAAATTTTGGAAAAATGTTTTATGAATTTATTGATCCAGAAGGTGAAGAGGCCAAAGGTATGATCAATTTTTCATAAAGGTTCTTTCACTTTATACCATCCTATTTCCTTTTCTGACAGGACACTGTTTCTTAGGCCACAGAGATTGATTCCTTACAGACTTTGGTGGTAGGAAGATTTTCTATTATATTTCTGAGTTTTTCTTGCAAATGATGAGCTTGCTGTAGGGAGCACCAGTTTATACATGGACGTCTTGGACCACACAGTGACGGCTTCAATGCTTTCTAGGAGGTCACAGGTGCATTAGGCCACAGTGAATGACACCCTTCAAGTTTTGGTGTGACAACTTCAATGCTGGAAGGCTATTGGCAGAGTACATTTTGGGAGGCCAGGATGATATTTTGTCTTAGTATATTACTGTTTTTTCTTTTCTGAAAGAACTGGAGTATTTGAAATTTTATGTATCTTATGTTTTTATGGGCGGACTTTTAGGACTATTCCAGTTTCGGATAGAAAAAAGGCTTGAAATGAACTGTAAGTTTTTGTATTATTTATAAGGTTTTTCTGGAGATTTTTCATTTTGAACTGGACATAATATATTCCAGATTTTTTTTTGCTTGAAAAACCTAAGAACTGTAACCACTTGTTAAATACCAAACTGCAAACTTAATTTTTTTGTAAAATTTGGTAGTGATTTATATACAGTGATCTTGGATTCTGATATCACTTATATTCTGAGCAATAAAATAACTTATAACGTCCAAAAATAGAAGGATATGAACTGCTTACCTGGTGGTTTGCTTAACGTCGTCGCAACCGCAGATGATCAGCAACAATGATAGAGCAGCAGCATCACCAAAGCAATTCGACAACCTATAATCAACACAACAAAAAAACGTTAATTATATCAGAAAATATAATTTACGATAACAATCAAACAAAACTGCAGAAAACCATAACGATTACCTGGTGGTTCACAGCACCAGAGCAGCAGTAGCGCCATAACAACTCAACAAACCCAAAGAAAGACGCGCGAAAACAGAGCAGTGCTAGAGCTGCAATTCAACAGAAACGGAGAAGAAACAGAGCAGCGCGAGAGCGGGCGATAGAGATACAAAGCTGCGAAGCAACAGAGATACAAAGACGCGAAGCAACAGAGATACAAAGCCAAAACTGCGAAGAAACAGAGATACAAAGCCCACGAAGCAATAGAGATACAAAGCCGCGTGAAAAGAAAACAATTCGTAGGCGAAATATTTAGAAGCAATAGTTCGGCCAAACTGTTGTTGCCAGTTTTCCCATCTCCGGAAAAAATTCTGTTTTCCCACACCGTCAATGTGCCGTCAATCTAAATGGCAGAACGAGTTCGGCCGAACTTTATAAAAAGTTCAGTTGAAATATTTCCGAAAAAAAATTTCCCCCCCGGATTCTCACAAAAGTGTAACCCAACTTCACGTTTTAACCCTAATAACAAAAACCAAATATACAAAACATAAACTAGAAATTGCCCTAAAAAGTGCAAAGAGAGGCTAATAGCATTTTTCAATTGAAAATTTTGTAATTTACTTTTCATAATCAAGAAAATAGCAATTGAAAGGTTAAATTTGAGTTTTTTTTTTTTTTGTGCATTTGTTTCTGAAGTTTACAATATGTAAGTATATCATATTTGGTTAACAAAATCATTCATACAATATGTAAGTATATCATAGTTAGTTAAAAAAAGCATTCTCGAATGTCATTACAACTACATGTTGACCATTAAATCCTGGACACTCAAAGTACCAATGCCTTCTAAAAATCAACCATAGTAAATTAATTATGTCATATTTAAAGTAGTCTAACTAATAGATGAGCTAATCTTTTTTGTGCATTTTTTCTAGTTAATTTTGCTCGAAAGTATGTATATATTTTTAAAATTCATAAGTTTAAGTTGTTTAATTTATAAAAATTGAATGTGTCATAGATCCATTTATGCATGCAAAAGCATTTATAAAAAACAAGAAATTAGAATGTAGTTAAAAATTGTATGGCTAGATTATAGCAAAAAACAACTATTTTATCTATTAGTTAGACTAATGGTTAAGAACATACGGAAAGACATTGCATTCATATAGATTTTCTACATTCAATTGTAAATAGTGTTTTTCCATTCAATTGTAAATTATGATGGAGAGTTCGTTCATATAATCGGAAGATTTGACATTTTTCAAATATTTATGGAAGATTTGGCATCTTTGCATATTTACAGGAACTTTTGACATCTTTACATATTCATCCAAATTTTTATTTTCAACCTAAAGTAGTTATTGTCTTCACAATTTTTTATTTTCAACATAAAATAATAATTATCTCCATAGTACATTATTATTTTTCATATATATATATATATATATATATATATATAATTAATTAATTATTATTATTTTATTTTTTTAAAACAGATTGTAGAAACTATCTGCTGGCTTCACAAATCAATCCGCTTCTTCTTATCTAAGACTCAACATAGCTTTAGTCATGTTATATAAATGTATAGGATCAATGCAACATCTATAAACAATAGTTATAATATAACTGAATTCACAAATTCTAAAATCTAGAGGAATAATTTTCTACATCAACAATGAAACAATGATAAGAAATTCCCATGTTGTGAACTAAGAAGGAAATCAATAATCACTAAAACTTTCCTGGTATGAGAAGAATAAAATAGAAACAAAATGCCTTTTAAAGAATCTGCTAGAGTAGTTTGAAGCAATACAGATTTCATGGGTTTGTTGTGGCTATTCAACCACTAAGAATATGACGGTTATGGCTCTACATCCATCTCTATCAAAGGAAAACTTTGATCACCTTACACTTGATCTCAAAACTGGACAAGAAAGATAGAAGCGAGAAAATATCCACCTTAGAATTGATTTTCAAACTTAGGTCCAAAAAAACATAGGAAAGGTAATTCGCAAAATATTTCAGAAATTATGGGATTAAACATCATTATTGAAATTTGAGTCTAACAAATTTTTAAAAAATATATTTACAATTAAACTATATTTACACTTAAAAAAATTATTTTATTACACTTAAAAAAATTATTTTATAAAAGAAAAACTTACGTTAAAAGAAGAAGAAAATAATTATATATATATATATATGAAAAAAAAGATAAAATGAATAAAATCTTTCATTGGTGTAAACAGTTGTAGAAACTCCACTTCACAATAACATTTAAATATAACCTTTAATAACCTCAATTTCATCTTATATGGACTTGTAATAGATTTAATGTAATATTCTCTGCACACCAATTTAAAGTCATCTATGTAGACGGTACTCTTGATCAACGGAGTGTGGATGAGGCCGAGGGAGAGGTCTCTTCCAGGTGGAAGGAAGACGAGCAGACACGTGGAAATCTTGCAACTGAACTCCTCTGCATCGGAGAGCTGAGATGGCAATGCCAACATGGATGAACTCATCCTTGCAACGCCGGCCATCCCACTCATCGGACGGGAGGGATATGCATGCAGGTGAAAGGCAGTTTCAGTTTCAGTGTCCACCCGCTGATCAACAGAGACAGCAGTTGTGACAACGTTTACCTCTGAATTGAGGTCAGCAGTTGTGATTTCCACTTAGCAGACACGTGGAAATCTTGCAACTGAACTCCTCTGCATCGGAGAGCTGAGATGGCAATGCCAACATGGATGAACTCATCCTTGCAACGCCGGCCATCCCACTCATCGGACGGGAGGGATATAGCATGCAGGTGAAAGGCAGTTTCAGTTTCAGTGTCCACCCGCTGATCAACAGAGACAGCAGTTGTGACAACGTTTACCTCTGAATTGAGGTCAGAACCAACGTTTACTTGGCCATGAAGAGTTTTGAAAGTAAATTTATATAACAATGAATTGAGTGAAAATCAACTAAGCTCTTCCGTTCAATGCTAGAAAACCAAGTGGGTAAATGGCTGAGTATGCCTTTGCATAGTCCAACACCCTCGGATTAATAAAGAAAATGGACTTGTGTTGAAAAAACAGCCTAGTTGTATCTTGGATCTTGAAGCATGATTTCATGGACGAAGAAAATTGAAATTTTGTACACAATGATTCTATGGAGGAAGAAAATTGATTTCAATGTTAAAAAGGAAAAACTGTATATAATATTAGATAGATTTAGCCACAAAGTGATAGATATAGAAAGAGTGACTTTTCTGAGTCACTGTCATGTCCATGCTCTCTTGCAACTTGTCAATTCTTGTGTGAGCACGTCCACCTATTTTGAATTTTCTTTTATCCCACCTTATGCAATTTATTCCTTTCCTTCCCCTATAGCCATTTGATACAATTTTCATGACACTCCTCCCATTATTCTCCCAATCATCAAAACCTAGAGCAGCCTCCCACTGATGATACCGTAAAGAAAAAAGACACCAAAAGTGTTCAAAGTCATTCCATTCACACTCATCTAAAATCCTCTTGCTCTCATCATTTAGCTGAGCCTTGTGGAAACTCACTTGAGAACTAGTATTGTAAGTCTCTCTAACCTCAATATGGTATAAATTAAAATCCATGATGGCTTGCCTTTCTTTACAAATTTTTTCAATGTTCTTGAACATGAATATATATTCCGGAAATCTATGTCGTGAGAATCTGTTGTGTGGATTATATCTCCATTGCTCACATCTCTCATACAAATATTTCACTATACCTCTTGAGGGTATATTTACCTCAATATCCACAAACAATGGAGTAGTGATGCTCTGGATCACATGACTGTTAACAGTATGTTTCCATTGATGCCGTTCAAATTTTGGTGTGCCATCCAATGTCCATACAAAAAGTGTGTGTCTATGTAATGACTCCAGCTTCTAAATATCAATTTAATACAAATACCATTCTCAGTTCTATAAGAGGAACAATTGTAGGGATACTTTACGCACTCTATTGGGTTTTTGGAAAACTTGATTTGCAAAGATAAAGATTCTTCCAACTACATTTGATTCCTTTACTCAGATCCAACATGCCAACATCGAATATCAAACTCTCATCTTGTTGATTTCTAGTGAAAGCAAATATACAGTCATGGTGATCATCCAACACAAACTCTACACATGCATGCAAGTGTTCAGGTATTGTTGGGATTGGAAGCCTCTGTAAACCCAAAGACCAAGGTAACTATTTTGGTAGTTGCACCTTCGAATACGGTATATAACAAGTGAATTGGACATGATACGTTGATGAAGACTGCCATACTCTAGAAAAAGATGTGTGACAACATCGGCCCAAGTTCAATTCTCAGTCATTAAAACTAGCAATCAATAGGTCATGGCAATTGCTTTAAGACATTACCAAGAACAACTTCGTCCACAAGCCCATCTATTAAAGAACCTGAAAAAAATCATAAATTAGACTGAAGGAAAATAACCACCCTAATCCACCATCTGTTATTGTTGAATTTCATTGCAAATTTCATGATGCCCAAAAGTGAACTAAATTATTTAACTTCTCTACTCTACTTTTACTCTAATCATATAATCAAAGAGTTACTTTAATCATATAATCAAAGAAGCCACCCATACTGATAAATCAGACCAAGTGAAAGAGCGATTGAAAGACCCTATATCGGGAACTATTGAGCATTACCTATTGATTTGAATTGCCTTTCTGGCTGCTGCAGGACCACCGATCGTGTTGTTGCTACTCCATGGTAGCTTAAACCATGAAATCACTATTTGTCTGGTATAATGGATAAGACAACGGATGATGATTGTTTTGTATAATGGTGATTGTAAAGTTTAATTTATAGATGAAATAATTTTTTATTTGAATTTTAACATATAGTTTTAAGTAATTTTATGAATTTTTTAAAGATATAAATAGATTTAATATTTTAGAATATATAACTTAAACTCAAGTTCTTGACACTCAAAAAAAATAATTTAATTTAATTAAATTAAACATTTTAAAATAATTTAATCTAATTAATTAAATTAAACATTTTATAATCACTTACTTAAATCCAGTCTAAAAAATATATATAGCAGGTCTCTCCAAAAACAAATTAGCAGTGTCAGCAGAATCTCTAAAATAGTATTTCACTAATAAAATAGATTATAAAACAACAGCGTTTTTAACTAGCAGTGTTTTCAGGTTCAATTTAGTTAAAAATAACAACCTCTCCCTATAAAAATAATATTTGAACAATAAAATTACAAAAGCAGCTTTCATCTTTCTTTAGTTGTATTTCAATAATAAAATCAGAAAAGCAACACTTTCTTCATATTGTTGCCTGGCTCCCCATTTTACGGATGGAAGAGTTTGTGCAAGGAAAAAATGCAAATTCCCCATTAAATTATGAATTGCAAATTAAATTATAAAAAAGCACCTGTACGTAAACCCCCAACAGACAATTGATTTTTTCGTCGTCTCCGGAGTTATTCGTTAATTTTTTCGTTGTCTCCGGAGTTGCACCTGTACGTAAGTTGAAATTTGCAATCCAACAAAAAGTTCGGCTGTTTTCGCAATATTTAAGTTGAACTTTCTAATGCAAAACCCCGTTTGTGTTTACTCAGTAACAATGCCCTACAAATCAGGGTTTTCATGGGTTTTTTTTCTCCATATCACCTCAAGTGGCTTGATCCGGATGGATCCAAGAAGAGTTGAATCAGCGCCTAAGGACTCGATATGAACGACGAAGGTTCGTGGATTAGGTTAAATATTTTTTAAATTTTATTATATAATTATTTAAATTTAATTTTATATATGTGTATTTAATTATATAATTAATTTAGTTTTTAAGTAGTAGAGGTGGTTTTGGTCCTCCCTGATTAATTTTTTGAAGATATGTTTTACAAGTTTTATTGGGTAGTCTCATAACGGTTTAGTGGAAAAAAAGATTATTATTCATATTTTTTTACATATTTGATTTATTTATGTAATTTATTATAAAAATATATAAATGGATTTTTATTTATATATTATTAGTAATGTTTTTTTTTAAGAAAATATTAAATAAAATAATAATCAAGTTTTAATTAAAAATTTTATTACATCAAAATTTTATAGGATCTTTAAACTATTTTAAGAGGTTGTTAGCATCAATAAGCCCACTCTTGAAAGATTTGCTTGAGAATTCAAGTCCACAAAGCCTCTATTGGGGTCCTATGATTTGGTTGATTGGCAAACCAAATGACAAGGCAACATTTAAACCAAGCTTTAGAGCTCTAGGATATAGCCCTCCTAGTCTCAGAGAGGGATCTCTCAATATGTTTGTAAGGCAACATTTAAACCAAGCTTTAGAGCTCTAGGATCTAGCCCTCCTAGTCTCAGAGAGGGATCTCTCAATATGTTTGTAAGGATATAGCTTGATGCTTTTAAGAGGTTGATTTTAGGCTAGTTATGAAGTGCAAGTTTGTTTGTTTGGGTTTGGTTGGTTGGACATGAATGATCTAGGAAACATACATAGAAAGGGGAAATATCAGAGCCATTGGGCAAAGGAGTCAAGAAGAAGTTATAACAAGCTCAATCAATGGATATGGGATATCAAAGGGCAAATCTAACTTGGCCAGTGGATCTTGGGTTTGGTGGATGAAATGAAATGGACATTAAGGATTTAGAAGGAGAAGTAGAACTAAGGACAATTAAGAACCCTCAGTTATATGTACTTCTCAACAAAGAGACTTAAAAACATCATCTGAACATGAAGAGGCATTTGATAGACAGGGCTAACCATAAATTCTACAAACCACACTTCAGTGAATAACAATTTCAAGACAAAATTTTCAAGTAAAGTCTAGGAGTCGATGAACGCTCTATTTCATCCAAAGATTTCACCTTCAAGGAATTTAGAAAACATAAAATATTCACAAATAACTGTATCATTGAACAGGGAACGTCTAAACATCTCTGATTACAATTATAAAGACCTTCAAAACAATTGTCTCAGCAAGAACAAAGGGTATGATCAAAACATACCTCTTTGGCACACTGTAAACAATGGTACTTTAAAGGGAGACTTCAGAAACAGTTTTCAAGTGGCAGCAAGTAAGTAGGGAAAACCATAAATAATTCTTGAGACCAACTATTTGAACTATTTATGAAACAAACAAGCGTAAGGGTTCAAGAGAGCAATTAAGAATTCTTTAGAATGCCTCAGCAAAGGAAAACATAAAACGGTGGAGAGTAAACAGGTCTAAGGTGCTTCTAGGAGACATTCCTTAGCCTAAACTTTTTACTCTACTGTAAATATAGAATGATGGAACAAAATGGAAAACAAGAAATAACAATTAACAGATTAGAATACATCTCCAACAACCATGCTCAGGGATCCAATGATAGCCTTCTTATTAACAAAACATGTCAAAACATCATCAATCTTCCAATACTTCAATTTCTTCTTAATCTTCAGCCAGACTATGTACAACTTCAAAAATTTCGAATGCTAACAACCAACCCCTAACAAAGAGCTCCTCATAGAGTATTTATAGAAGAATGAGGAGGTGGAACTCTTTTTAGGGTTCAAAATATTATTAATTATAGAGTAAATGCATTCCTAGCCTTGAAAACTATGCAAGGCCTAAGGTAGGAATGAGTTGCAATACTTTTCTGTTTAATAACTCTATCTTTACTTCCTGAGAATAAAGTAGGTGAAAAGAGTGGGTTTTAATGCTTTCCCATGTCTAAAAATAATTGTTCTGATAGTCAAAAGATGTTCTGTAAGTGTGATAACTGTCAAAGTGTCTTTGTAGGTGAAAAGAAGGCTACAGGTGGCTTTAGATATTTCGATGAATTAATTGCTCTGTCCTAATGTGCTCAGGGCTCCTTGCCTTGTTGATCTATCCTTTAATCATCTTCAGCTTCATTCTTTGAACTGCAGGTTAAGTCTTTTGATCATCGAGATTTGACTATAACCTTTAACCTTTATCTTAAACTTTGATGCTCTTCAATGTTTCTTCATTTAATCTTCACTTTTTGCTTACGGGTACTTTCTTTGCGCTGGAGGGTTTGATTTAATAGTCAATATCATTATTTATTGACTAACACTTGGAATTCAACCCTTCGTCCCTTTCTACAATTGAATAGGCCACAAAGGATCGTCATCCTCGGCCTCTGCCATTGATAATGGCTGTGGGATGGCCTTTTCCGCCGTGAGACCTGCAACCAACCATAAACATGTTATGAAAAACCTGTGTATAGGGTAAAAACTGCTTCAGAGAGGCTAGGAATGGGCGGAGGAGCAGTGCGGAAGAAGGTGGATGCAGCGGAGTGAATTCCATGGAGGAAACCATGAAAAACAAGGTTTAAATTTGCTTGTGGCGCGAAATGAGCATCGGTGGTTTGGCGAAAAACAGGAGGCGGTTTTCGCACGAGGTCAAAGTGGTTTGTGGTTTTGCGTAGGGTGGACATGATATGCGTCGGAGGCTGCCGCGTGTCCCCCTCAACACGAAATGGAATGATGACCGTCCGATCTGGGCAGTCCAGATCGATGGTTGCGAGCGAGACAAACAAACTTGTGCGGTCAGGTGGGTCCGACGGGATGACGTGGGGAGGTCAGTGGCTTTGGGCAATCCAGATCGATGGTTGCGAGCGAGACGAACAGACTTGCGCGGTCAGGTGGGACCGACGGGATGACGTGGGGAGGTCAGTGGCATACGTCATAGCGGGGGCACTTGGGGGTATGGATCAAATTCTTGGCCTGTGCCTCCACAGGAAATTTCAGTCGTTGATCTGAGATCTTCCGCAGTAAACCAGGTCAACTGCGGAGGCACTCACGGTGTTAACTCGTGCGCTGAGAGTGCCTGCGGGTAGAGTGGAAGACTGGCAGTGACCGTTGGATCGGGCTCGATCAACGGCGGAGATAAATTGGAGAAAAGTGAGCGAGGTGAAAGGCAAAGGTGCGTTGGTTGTTGGATCAGGATGATCAACGGTCCAGAATGCATCGCGATCTCGCACGAAGGAATGAATGGTGCGAGTGGAGGGGAAAACTGTGAAACAACGCACACCGTCGGATCAGGAGGATCGACGATTGAAATCTCATCGGGGAATGGTAGGCAGAAGGGCTTTGAACGGGAGGATGGAGACAGCGCGAAGGTGCAATGACCGTCAGATCTGGAGGATCAACGGTCCAGATCATATCGCAGCTTCGCATAAATGAATGAATGAGGTGGAGGAAAGAGAAACAACGAGACAACGTCGACCGTTGGATCAGAAGGATCCACGGTCGGGATTCCATCGCGGGAGACGACAAATGGAGCTGAGGGAGGCCCGATAGCTGTTGAATTGATTGCAATCAACGACTCAGATTATATCGACGGAGAATGAACATTGACGGTGAAAATATAGAGGAGGCGGATGGAAACGGGGAAGAACGAAGTGTGATGGCGCGAAATGGGCTTAAAGCCTATAGCCGACGGTCGCAAGACTTGGTATTTTGTGCAGAGGGGCTGAGAGCTTAAGGCAAAGGCTCTTAAGGCCTAATGTTAAAAAAGTGTTTTAAGGCTAAAATGAAGGTTTTTTGAGCCTGAAGAAGGGTTCCGATAGAGGGAAAAGAGGTTCAAGACAAAAATAAAGATGATTTATAAGGTCTTAAGGGGTTTTGATGGGGAATGAAGGGTAAATGAAGGTCATAGAGGGGAAAAAAGGAGAAATGGTGGAAATTGAGGCTTGAAACAATCTTTTTATATCAGCAAGCTTCTTTGAGGATTTTGAAGTGAAAACATCAGTGAAGGTAGGTTTCTTTGGACAGAGAGAACAACCAGGCTTCAAGAACTAACATATTAACTTGAAATTGTTTCTTGAAGGCTGCAAACTAATTCTAGCCATTATTAGGTATAACAGAAATTATAAATGGCTAACAGTGGCTCCACTTGGGGAGGACAGCTTGCTCTTTTAGGTGTCCAGAACCTCAGTTTATCAATCTCTGGCTTTCAGTAGACTAGTGTCTTAGTCCATTGGACACCAATGCTTTTCTTTCTTGGGTTGATCTCTTCTCTTGGACTTGATAATATTTCAGCAATCTGCGACATATGACATTCTTCAAAGCAGCATCACTACCTACCCAATCCTACTTGTCCTAGCATTTTTTTCTTCTCTTGAGTGCACTTGGACTAGCATCTCTTTTACATATTATTTTTGAAAACAGAAAGATAAGACTATATAATGATACCCTTATTCCTTCCAAGAGCCCAGATTAAACAGTTGGACTTCAAAACTTCTCTACCTAATCTACTATCTGTCAAGATTAAGCTTTTTGACAGATCTGCATTCTCTACATTCTAAAACAAAAATTTAAACACAGACAAACCAAGATTAAACAGTCTGATTTGTTGTAGTGTCTATGGAAAAATAAACCAGCTGCACATAGAATTTTATTTGCAGAAAATTAAAACAAAACTGTGAAGGCTTAAGATCTGAAAATAAAAGACATCCTTCTTTCTTTTTGGCTCAAATTTTGATCTATTTAGAGCCATCTTTTTCTTTCTTTTCTTTGGTTCAGATTTTGAGCATGTTTGAACCATTCTTTCTTCTATCCTAATCTATTCTACTGATAAGCCAAGATTAAATAGTTTGTCAAATCTTCTTCACTAACCTATCAACAGTAAATTGAAATCTATCTAGTCATGATTAGGATGTATGACTAAATAGTAGTGTTTTCTTTTAATAGTGGTATTTAAGCTTGTACACTTTCAGATTCTTCCTTTCTTTTTTCGTATGGGGCTATACCTTTCTTCTTTTAATCTGCCCTCTTTTCTTTTTCTATTTTTCATTCTTTTTCAAAGAAAAAACAAAAACTAACTAAATGCTCACAGGCTGAGCTTATTTGATTTCCTATCTAACCTAATCTAACCTATAAAATTTACATATTTAGCTAATGAACTCCCTTTTCCAATATAGCCAATCAAACAAATGACTCCATGATTGGTCTTTTCTCATCTCCTTGATTATGTTGGACAAATAGGGCCACTCCCATTTCCCTTGTTCTTTAGCAGCAGTGCTAAAAAATCTCCTTGCTTTTGGTAATACACTGCTCCTAACAATCTGTATCCCTTCTTAAAATGTCTTCAAGAAATGAGCATAGGGATCTTGAAATAATGCCTGGTTATGAATATTTGGAAGATAGGTTTCAACCAAGCTTACTTTTTTCTCCACTGGATCAAAATTAAGATTCTTTTGAGAAAGAACTTCTTCCTCATCTTCATTATCATCTGAACTAGAGGACTCATATATATTGCAGTGTTGTTCTCATGTAGTCCTAATATGCTCTGATTCAGTGGACTATACTTTGTGAAGAGATCATCATATTATTGAGAAAGGGTATCTTTTATTACCTCAACCCTTTTAGGAGAAGGCTCCTTATCTTCAGCTTGCTCAAGAAATTTCTCTTTCATCTCAACCTCATCATCAAAACTGATAGATTATTGACTCCCAATTATGTGAAAGCTATTTCTGATGGATTGGATTGGTTGATTATTGCTTTCAAGCTGATGATAGTGAAGTTCATGACACCAAACAACTTTTGGTTTCCCTGCATGATTAGTTTCTACTTGAAGCTCATCATCATCATCAGACTGATAAAAAATTGGAAAATCATTAGTATAAACAATCTCACCAATCAAGCATATTGGGTTATCAGTTTGTTTTTCTTTAAGCTGATCTACAAGTTTATTTTCCTGTTCAAGACAACAAGGTTCAGTAGGTAGATGAGCATAAGTGTTTTGTTCAAATGAAGTTTTGAGGGCTAGTTGTTTATTTAATATTTGATCAATTTCTTCTTCTGTCAAAAGAGGAGGAATTTTTATTTTGCTTCGGACATAAGTACAACAGTCCTCTTTCTCTTATGTTGACTGACTTTGAGGCTGGATATCTTCTTGAGCCTCTCCTAGTGAATCTTTACTTGTGTTTGCAGGAAGACCTTGAGGACTTTCTTCTTTTTCCTGATCTTTCTCGCTCTCAAACAACTCTTCTTGATCTTTGTGATGATCAGTTTGAGGTTCATGAATTGTTTTTGTTACATTGTCAGGATGCCACTCTCCCTTTAAAATCTGAAATGAGTTATAACATAGAGGGAGAGTCCCTATATGTGTTGATTTTTCTTCTATTTCAGGTTCTATGTTTCCTAGGAGGCTTATTGTTTCCTCAAAGCACTGCTCACTTTTTGCATTTGCATTTTGGTCATAAAGTTCTCTTAACAGCACAATACAGGATAAAGGTGGGCTGTCAGGACTTTCTTGACAACCTTCTTCATTGTTTTCTTTGTAATCTTGCTCATCATACACATTTTTTGTTGTTGTTTATGTCTTGTAGTTGTTAAGTTTGTTTTTTATCAGGAGAAATCATGGGTTGCTCTGGATAATCAACATCTGTATCAGCCTCATGCCTTTCCAGTTTCTTATCAAGTATGTGCACTATTTTACCAATTAGGTCCAATAATGTGTTTAGTTTAGCTTCTCTTTCTATACATGATTCCATGTTTGTTAAATATAAAGAGATCATTGCATCTTTTCAACCAGTTCAGAGTCTTCTTCTAGTGGAATCATTAGGTCTTTTGGGATTGTGGAGTCCTCAGGTGAAAGATTTTTAAATTTGTTGTCCACCGTCAGCATGATTGGTATTACTCAATGCATTCCCATGGGAGTTTACAAGGACTGGTAAAGTAATAGGCCTACTGGAGGCCAATGGAGTCGCCAGGTGGAAATTTTAGCTCTTCTAGAGGATAAATGTTCTATGGTCCACCACCAATGTTTATTATGAAACAAATCTGAAATGTTTTGGGTTTTTTGAATTTTTTATTTTGAAGGAATAATGAGTCTATAAGAGCTTTCTAGGTTATTATGTACTTAGTGTCCCACCGTGATCGCAAAAATGTTGGGGTCCTGTGATTTGGTTGATTGGAAAACCAAATGACAAGGCAACATTCAAACCAAGCATTAGAGCTCTAAGATCTAGCCCTCCTAGTCTCAGAGAGGGATCTCTCAATATGTTTGTAAGGATATAGCTTGATGCTTTTAAGAGGTTGATTTTAAGCTAGTTATGAAGTGCAAGTTTGTTTGTTTGGGTTTGGTTGGTTGGACATGAGTGATCTAGGAAACATAGATAGAAAGGGGAAATATCAAAGCCATTGGGCAAAGGAGTCAAGAAGAAGTTATAACAAGCTCAATCAATGGATATGGGATATCAAAGGGAAAATCTAACTTGGCCAGTGGATCTTGGGTTTGGTGGATGAAATGAAATGGAAATTAAGGATTTAGAAGGAGAAGTAGAACTAAGGACAATTAAGAACCCTCAGTTATATGTACTTCTTAACAAAGGGACTTAAAAACATCATCTGAACATGAAGAGGCATTTGATAGACAGGGCTAACCATAAATTCTACAAACCACACTTTAGCAAATAACAATTTCAAGAAAAACTTTTCAAGTAAAATCTAGGAGTCGAGGAACACTCTATTTTATCCAAAGATTTTACCTTCAAGGAATTTAGAAAACATAAAAGATTCACAAATAACTGTATAATTGAAGAGGGAATGCCTAAACATCTCTGATTACAATTATAAAGACCTTCAAAACAATTATTTCAGTAAGAACAAAGGGTATGATCAAAACAGACCTCTTTGGCAGACTGTAAAAAATGGTACTTTAAAGGGAGACTTCAGAAACAGTTTTCAAGTGGCAGCAAGTAAGTAGGGAAAACCATAAATCATTCTTGAGACCAACTGTTTGAACTATTTATGAAATAGACAAGCATAAGGGTTCAAGAGAGCAATTAAGAATTCTCTAGAATGTCTCAGTAGAGGAAAACATAAAACAGTGGAGAGTAAACAGGTCTATAGTGCTTCTAGGAGACGTTTCTTAGCCTAAACTTTTTACTCTACTGTAAGTATAGAATGATGGAACAAAATGGAAAACAGGAAATAAAAATTAACAGATTAGAATACATCACCAACAGCCATGCTCAGGGATCCAATGATAGAGCCTTCTCATTAACAAAACATGTCAAAACATCATCAATCTTCCAATACTTCAATTTCTTCTTAATCTTCAGCCAAACTATGTACAACTTCAAAAAATTCGAATGCCAGCAACCAACCCCTAACAAAGAGCTCCTCATAGAGTATTTATAGAAGAATGAGGAGGTGGAACTCTTTTTAGGGTTCAAAATGTTATTAATTACAGAGTAAATGCATTCCTAGCCTTGAAAACTACGCAAGGCCTAAGGTAGGAATGGGTTGCACTACTTCTCTATTTAATAACTTTGTCTTTACTTCCAGAGGATAAAGTAGGTGAAAAGAGTGGGTTTTAAGGCTTTCCCATGTCTTAAAATAACTGTTCTGGCAGTCAAAAGATGTTCTATCAGTGTGATAACTGTCAAATTGTCTTTGTAGGTGAAAAGCAGGCTATAGGTGGCTTCAGATATTTCGATGAATTAACTGCTTTATCTTGATGTGCTCAGGGCTCCCTGCCTTGTTGATCTATCCTTTAATCATCTTCAGCTTCATTCTTTGAACTGCAAGTTAAGTCATTTGATCCTCGGGATTCGACTGTAACCTTTAACCTTTATCTTAAACTCTAATGCTCTTCACTGTTTCTTCATTTAATCTTCACTATTTGCTGACGGGTACTTTCTTTGCACTAGAGGGTTTGATTTAATAGTCAATATCATTATTTATTGACTAACACTTGGAATTCAACCCTTCGTCCCTTTTGCAATTGAATAGTCCATAGAGGATCGTCATCCTCAACCTCTGCCATTGATAATGGCTGTGGGATGGCCTTTTCCACCGTGAAACCTGCAACCAACCATAAACATGCTATGAAAAACTTGCGTATAGGGTAAAAACTGCTTCAGAGAGGCTAGGAATCGGTAGAGGAGCACTGCGGAAGAAGGTGGATGCAGTGGAGTGGATTCCATGGAGGAAACCATGAAAAAAAAGGTTTAAATTTGCTTATGGTACGAAATGAGCATCGGTGGTTTGGCGGAAAACCGAAGGCGGTTTTCGCGTGAGGTCAAAGCAGTTTGTGGTTTTGCGCAGGGTGGACGCGATATGCATCGGAGGCTGCCGCGTGTCCCCCTCAAAACAACTTGTTTCACGTGGAAGTTGCACGATGGAGGAGTTTGGGTGAAACGAACGCGAAATGGAATGATGACAGTTCGATCTGAGCAATCCAGATCGATGGTTGCAAGCGAGACGAACATACTTGTGCGATCGGGTGGGACCGATGGGATGACGTGGGGAGGTCAGTGGCATACGTCATAGCGGGGGCACTTGAGGGTACGGATCAACTTCTTGGCCTGTGCCTTTGCAGAAAATTTCAACCGTTGATCTGAGATCTTCCGCAGTCAACCAGGTCAACTGTGGAGGCACTCATGGTGTTAACTCATGCGTTGAGAGTGCCTGCGGGTAGAGTGGAAGACTAGCGGTGACCGTCGAATCGGGCTCAATCAACGACAGAGATAAATTGGAGAAAAGTGAGCGGGGTGAAAGGAAAAGGGGCAATGGTCGTTGGATCAGGATGATCAACGATCCAGAATGCATCACGACCTCGCACGAAGGAATGAATGGTGCGAGGGGAGGGGAAAACTGCGAAATAACGCACACAGTCGGATTAGGAGGATCGATGGTTGAAATCTCATCGGGGAATGGTAGTCAGAAGGGGTTTGAACGGGAGGATGGAGATAGCACGAAGGCGTGATGACCGTTGGATCTGGAGTATCGACGGTCCAGATCATATCGCGGCTTCGCATAAATGAATGAATGAGGCGGAGGATAGCGAAACAATGAGACACCGCCGACCGTTGAATTAGGAGGATCCATGGTCAGGATTCCATCACAGGGGACGACAAATGGAGCTGAGGGAGGCCCGATAGCCATTGAATCGATTGCGATCAATGACTCGTGTTATATCGGCGGTGAAAATATAAAGGAGGCGGATGGAAACAAGGAAGAGTGAAGTCCGATGGTGCAAAAGGGGCTTAAAGCCTATAGCCGACAGTCGCAAGACTTGGTCTTATGTGCAGAGGGGCTGAGAGTTTAAGGCAAAGGTACTTAAGGCCTAATGTTAAAAAAAAAATTAAGGCTAAAATGAAGGTTTTTTGAGCCTGAAGAAGGGTTCTGATAGGGGGAAAAAGAGGTTCAAGACCAAAATAAAGATGATTTATAAGGTCTTAAGGGGTTTTGATGGGGAATGAAGGGTAAATGAAGGTCATAGAGGGGAAAAAGGGAGAAATGGTGGAAATGGAGGCTTGAAACAGTTATTTTATATCAGTAAGCTTCTTTGAGGATTTTGAAGTGAAAAAATTAGTGAAGGTAGGTTTCTTTGGACAGAGAGAACAACCAGGCTTCAAGAACTAACATATTAACTTGAAATTGTTTCTTGAAGGCTGCAAACTGATACTAGCCATCATTAGGTATAACATAAATTATAGATGGCTAACAGCCTCAAAGGCAAAATTTTAGTAAAAGGCTCATAAAGTAGGCAAAGAAGGCAAGATGGCTCACGCAAAAGCCTTGCCCGATAGAGTAGACATGTTGACGTTGGCGTCAAGCGTCGACATGGCATAATAGCGTGGACATGTAGCAACAGTAGGCACTAGAGCGCCATCAGGTGAGAATAACATGGCACGTTGATCAGACAATGGGTGCATTGGTTGATGTGACGACCCACAAGCCCCCACAACATCAACGTGCTTGAGCTTTAACCTAGCCGAGGGGCGCATAGGGGTCCACGTGGCGCCCTCTCGTGCCACCCGTGCAGCTTCAAAACTTTCAACCATGATTTTGGAGACAATGCGTAGGGCACCATGTGACTATATGATTTAAGGAGTTTAGGAGATAGGGGTTAAGGATAAAGGGTAAATGATTACATGATGAGGGGATGAGAGTGATTGAGTGTTACCTGTTGATTTGAATTCCCTTTCTCACTGTTGTTGGACCACCGATCATGCTGCTGCTACTCCACGGTAGTTTAAACCACCGAATCAGCGACCCTACGGTAGTTTAAACCACAGAATCACTATCTGTCTGTCTTGTATAATGGATGTTGACTGTTTTGTATAATGGTCATGGTGAAATTTAATTTATAGATAAAATAATTTTTTATTGAAATTTTAACCTATAGTATAGTTTTAAGTAAGTTTGTGATTTTATTTAAATATAAATAAATTTAACATTTTAGATTTTGATAGTTTATTTATTATATCTTAAAAATTAAAAAAAAAAACACTCAAACGAAATAATTTAATCTAAATAATTAAATTAAACATTTTATAATGACTTAGTTAAGCCCAGTCTCTAAAAATATTTAGCAAGTCTCTCGAAAAAAAATAGCAGCGTCAGCAGAATCCCTAAAAATAGTATTTCACTAATAAAATAAATTGTAGAACAACAACTGTTTTTGTTACGCTCCCTCATCCGCTGCTGAATTTCAGCATTACTCCATTTATTTCTGGAAACAGCTGGAGTAAATATCTGGAAAATAACTGAAGAGATTTCCTTAATTTTTGGAAACTAACTGCAGTAATTTCCTTAAATTATGGAAATCAACTGCACTTCATTTATTTCTTGTTGGGAGCTTCTGAAGTGGTCCATTACTCCCACTGCAGTTCTCTGCCATGATCAGTGGAGCATTTGACACATAGCCAACATAAGCTTGATGGAAGCTGGGCTATTTAGTTTTCTGTTTGCTCCCCAAGCTCACTAATTCAATCCTTCAGTTTTTCACCATCAACTAGAATTAGCAGAGCTTGGAAGCCCTTTCAGATTTTAGATTGAAAAGCCTTCTATCTCTGCACTGCACATCGTAAGTTTGCCTTCAGATTTTCTATGGATGCAGGTCATCTTCGTCTTCATGACAATCTCTGTTTGTAACCTCTGCTGAAATATTTTCCGGAAATGCGTTTTCCACTCCCTCTGAAGTGAAATAATATACAGCCATTTTCGTCTCCCTCATTATTTGTCTCGGCCACAACCTTTTGAAAACCCAACAAAACCAGGCTGGTAGATTGATAATATTGTTTACCGTCTGTGTCTTACTACGTGGCCAGGATTCCTGTTCAGAGTGAAAGCCGAGCTCAAAAGGCGTTGTTTGCTGTCTAAAATTATATCAAACAATATATTAGTAAAGGAGTTCATATCAGCATAGAAATAATCTGTTTGAAAGGGAATTTGAAAGCTATAGCCTGTAGAAAAAGAGGACTGGAGTTGTATATGAATTTCTAAAGGCCCGACTTTAGCTCACGTTTTGGTGAGGCAACAAGAGGAAAGAGCAGCTTTCAGTTTTGCATATATTGTGAGCCACCAATGGCTGGAGGTATTTATGTTTTCACTGGGCAATTTAAAGCTTTAACTTTTAGATTCTTTAAGTTTTTTTATTCCGCAATTTTTATTGAAGATTACATATCATTAAAATTGTTTCAAGCTTTTAATTTTTGATATGTTTTTACTGAGCATAAAATTGTTTGTGCATGAGTTTTTTATTTAGTAATTAAAACTAACAGTTTTAACAAACAGTGTTTTCGGATTCAGTTAAAAATAGCGATGTCTCTCAAAAAATAATATTTGAATAATAATAAAAAAACACAAAAATAATAATTTAATTTAATTAATTAAATTAAATATTTTATAATGACTTATTTAAATCCAGTTTCTCAAAAATATATAACAAGTCTCTCAAAAAAAAACATAGTAGGGTCAACAGAATCCCTAAAAATAATATTTCACTAATATTATTTTTCAGCGGTTTTCACACTCAATTCAGTGAAAAATAACATCTCCCAAAAAAAAAACTAATATTTGAATAATAAAATTACAAAAACAGCTTTCAATTTTTTTTCTTGTATTTCAATAATAAAATAGAAAAGCAAGACTTCCCTAATATTGTTCCCGGAACAGTGGCCCACCATTTTAAGGATCGAAGAGGCTTGTGCAACAAAAATGCAAATTCCCCAATTGACGCGCGACAACCATTTATAAATTGCAAATTAAATTTTACAAAAGCACCTGCACTAAAATTCCCCATCAGACATTAATTCGTTTATTGTCCATGTGAGTTGAAATTGACAATCCAAACTTCGGCTGTTTTCACAATCGAAATGCCCTCATATTGGAGTGGAACTTTCAATTGCAAAAGACCGTTGCGTGTTTACTCAGTAACAATACTCTCCTAATTCATCTATTGGGTAATCTCATAATAGTTTTGTTACCACTCCAAAAAAAAAAAAAAACAAAAATTATTATTCATATTTTGTAGATAGAAGGAGATATGTTTTATAAGTTTTATGGGGTAATTTTATAATTTAATCTAAAAAAAATTATTATTTATATTATATATATTTGAGTATTTTTTAGTAGAAAAAAATTATATTATTCATATATATATATATATATATATATGATATAAAATATATATATATATATATATATATATATGATATAAAAAAATATATATATATTTTTAAAGTTTAGTAGTTTATTAATTATAAATCTTTCAAGAAATCACATAAGAAATTTCGGAACTGACGTGTTTTGAACTACCAACTGTAGTTCATCATCAGGATCGCGTACGTTCGAATAATCGAACCTTATCATCAATAAGCCTTCCGTGTAGGGATAATAGTTGAGAGTGAAAGCCTCTGTGATCCATAACATATTAATTATAAACCTTCCGAAAAATCACATAAGAAATTTTGGAACCGACGTGTTTCGAACTACCAACTGTAGTTCATCATCAGGATCGCGTACGTTCGAATAATCGAACCTTATCATCAATAACCCTTCTGTGTAGGGATAATAGTTGAGAGTGCAAGCTTCTGTTAACCATAACATATTAATTATAAACCTTCCGGGAAATCACATAAGAAATTTTGGAACCAACGTGTTTCGAACTACCAACTGTAGTTCATCATTAGGATCGCGTATGTTTGAATAATCGAACCTTATCATCAATAACCCTTCCGTGTAGGGATAATAGTTGAGAGTGCAAGCTTCTGTGATCCATAACATATTAATTATAAACCTTCCGGGAAATCACATAAGAAATTTTGGAACCGACGTGTTTCGAACTACCAACTGTGGTTCATCATCAGGATCGCGTACGTTCGAATAATCGAACCTTATCATCAATAACCCTTCCGTGTAGGGATAATAGTTGAGAGTGCAAGCTTCTGTGATCCATAACATATTAATTATAAACCTTCCGGGAAATCACATAAGAAATTTTGGAACCGACGTGTTTCGAACTACCAACTGTAGTTCATCATCAGGATCGCGTATGTTTGAATAATCAAACCTTATCATCAATAACCCTTCCGTGTAGGGATAATAGTTGAGAGTGCAAGCTTCTGTGATCCATAACATATTGTTGTAGCTCCTACAACACCCTCCAAAAATACAAAAAATAATAACACACACTTCAAAATTTTTGGAGCCCCTTTGAAACTAAAGAAGAAAAAAGCCAAGTAAAGTTTTTAAGAGCAAGTCACTAAGTCGCGGATCCATGATTTGCGACCCATGCGACCTATGCGACTCTGCGACCCTAAGGTCGCCAGGTCGCCAGGTCACAAGAGTCGGAAGTCAGGAAATTTGCGACCTTGCGACCCAGCGACCTTAAGGTCGCAAGGTCGCAAGGTCGCAAGGTCGCAAAATGAAGTATTAGAGGAATTAGCGACTCAGCGACCTTTGCAACCCAGCGACCTTAAGGTCGCGAGGTCGCAAGGTCGCAAACTACCAACTTGCGACCTCATTTATTGCTCGCACGTGCGACTCCTTTTTATAAGGGCAGGTCACTAGGTCGCATTTGTGACTCACGGCGAAAATCGTGGAATTGCTCTTACAGGTCGACTGGCGCGTTTTCTTCCGAGTAAGTTGCCTTTTCCTCCCTGTGTTTCCTTCCCCAGCATTTCTTGCCATTTTTGAGCCTCCCCTCGGCCTTAATTGCTTTCTGGTGAAGATGTGGGGTTTCTGTTGAGTTTTATTTGTTGTTTTGTTTCTCACAAACCCCAGGGTCACCTGTGTCTTGCCCAATTCCTCATGGCTGTGCCTTATTTCAAGTTTAGACCTTTTCCAGCGGCGTATTTTTCCCGTTAAGGAGAGTTTATCCGCAAAACCGCGCGCGCTCGAAACCCCCCGGCAGGCTCAAGTGCGACCTGCGACCCAGCGACCCGGTCGCAAAGTCGCAAGGTCGCGCGGCTCCCTGTTAGCGACTCTGCGACCCTGCAACCTAGTCGCAAGGTCGCGAGGTCGCGTGTGAGTTCTTTTGTAGATCAGCGACCCTGCGACCCCCAGAGAGCAGTTAATTAAACTCTGCATGTGTAGACTGTATTTAGCTGTTATCATCATGTCTTTATCATCCTGGGATTCTTTTTTGAATGCAACAGGTGAATTTAGAGCAGACACGATACCGGTCCTCTCCGACTCTAGCAATATGGCACCCCGGGTATCCCGAAGGAGAAGTAAGCAGGTGGTGGAGGAAGAGTCAGACACAGACATACAAACATCTCCTCCACCAATATACAGAGACACCCTTTGCACCTTCGCAAAGGAGGACAACCTTAGGTGGTATGAAGTATACCGCGAGTTCGCCATAACAGAAGATGAGTTCCCAAAAGATCTCCCGGACCGGGAAGTATACCTGAAGGTCAAGAGATCCAAATTGCACCTAGCAGGGTCACATCCAGCCATCTTTCCATGCCCAGAAATTTTAGACTGGATCATACAGAAGACGGATCCTAAGAATTTCGCGATCCGAGATAGTGGAGGTAAAGCTTTTGCAACGTTGGAGAGCTTAAAGTGCCGAAGGTTGATACAATCAGAAAATGGTGGGCCGAACCAGATAAATTTAAAATCAAGAAAGACCAGGAGTACCCAGTGGCCAGTCTGAGGAAGGTGTATAAGTTAGTGGCCGCCATGCTCTGCAGAGTGTACGGACGTTCGGACGCCACCACTTTCAACGGAACATGGGCAACCATTATGGAACACGTAACAGTACACAGCACTCGGTTCAATTGGGCTAGTATATTAATGGGCTCCATGCACACAAATTTGGCTTCAGCTTTAGCCCCAGATGAGGGAGCGCCGTCAGAATTTTATATGGCTTCATATTTATTAGATGCTGTCTCTGCCCAGCTGCATGTTGAGGGATGGCCACATAACTGGGACTCCGAACAGACCCGGGCAATCCATTTGCAGACCAAGGTATTCTGGGAATCCAGGTACAAGTCAGATATTGAGCCAATCTCTCATATATTCATTCCCGCCCTTTACGGGAAACTCTTTGGTCAAGACACCCCCTGCATGTCTTGGCGAGCAATGGAGACACTAGGTCAGGTGGCACACTGGTTTCCATTCGCTGAATTTACAATCATCCGAGTATTTGGCTCATTCAAAGCACCACATGCTCTGCCTAAGTTTATCACCGATAAGGTTCTCATGTAGGAGGTATGTTCCCAGATGACCTCGGGCTTCTCCAATGTCCTTTCCAAAGGGAAGAAGAAACCTTGGCCCGCTCTACCTCTCACCATTGGTGCTTATACAGTCAAGGACTTCAGAGAAGTAGGGCGTGAAGGGGAAGAGATAAAAAGTTACCACTTCAGAAATCTGGATTGCTGAACTTATGACCCAGTCAGGATAGTTCCTGAGCATTGTAAAAGGGCCAATTTTAGATGGAGTTATCAGCATGTCGAGCGCCCGGCAGAGGACGAAAAAAGAAACTGGTACAACGCAGATAGGCATCTAGCTCCAGGGATCGACTCTGACCGAGAAGAAGAGGATCACCAGAATTTAGAAGATAGGAGCCATAAGCTAGGAGGCTATTCTTCCTCCAAAGATAAGAGAACACGGACCAGTACAGGGCCTGACACCTCGGATCAGCAACGAGCAGCAGAAGCCCAAGCCAAGAAGGAAGAGGAGAAGAAAATGAAGGAGGATGAAGAGAAACGTAAGAAAGATGCCAGGACAGAGCGAAAAAAGAAAAAGGAAGAGGAAAAGGAAAGATAGGAAAAGGAGGCACAGGCGGCGGCAGAACAAGCACTTAAGGAAGAACTTGACAAAGTCGATCGTCAAAAGAAGGCAGAACAAGCCGCCGCGGCAGAGCGAAAGAGAAAAGCTGAGAAGGAAGCAGAGGCAGAGACAGAACACAGGAAAAAGGAGGAACACGACAAGGCGGAAGCCGAGCGCCGGCAAAAGGAGAAAGAAAAGGGTCAAACGCAGGATGAGGAGGACGAGCTAATAGACGACATTGACATATCTCCCCTGGAGATCCCTTCAGGTGGCGCGAAAAGTACCCTCAATGTTGATGATTTTCCCGGGGAGCAAGAAGAAGAAGTCTTCGACCTGACCAGATTGACATTTGACAAATTCTCTTTCAAAATACGGCAAGAGAAAAGGAAATCCTTGGCGCAAAGCCATCCCGCCTTATCTACGGTCGCCACTGGAAAGGACATAGTCCCAGATACAAGGACTAACCCTGTTATGATAGCGTCAGCAGGCACCGCTTTTGTCGCGGCCACGGAGGAAAATGTCACTAGAATGAGCAGGGAGATTATTTCCCTACAGAACAGGCTAAAAGCAGCGGAGCAGGAGAAATCAAGACTAGAGAGTGAGATGCTACAGCTCCAAAGTAAGCCCGCCCAAGTGAATGAGGTCCCACTAGCGGTCAGGAAAGAGTGTGATGTGTTGGAAATGACCATGAGGCAAGTATATAAGGAAATGCTCACCCTAAAACAAACAGTGGCCCCGTTGGCAGAGGCACGAGAGGAAACCAAACAGAAGCATGAGTAGCTCAGGGAAGCCTCGGTAGCTTTGGACAAAATGATAAACTGGACAGCGCAGTATCAGCAAGCTCCCGAACATGTGCCTAGGAAGGATTGGAGTCACACACAAGAGGCCAAAGTATAAATTCGGATGAATATGCAGTCCAAAGACAAGCTGGCCAAAGATTTGGACAAAGTGATGTCTGCATATAATCACCTGATCAGTGGTATTGACTCCATGAACGCTCTTCATCACATTCCGTCGTTAGGGGCACTGGATGAAACTAAAGACTGGGAGCAGGTAGAACAGGAAATTCAGTCTTTTCTGCAACCCGTGAGACAAGCTGCCGCCGCACCAGAATTTGAGGCATCACAAGAGAACCTAAATCGGTTGCTTGTCACTCCAGTACAAATCTATACCAAGCTTGCCTCCCTCTCAATCCAGATCTCTCAGAAGAAGGAGACTCTGATACCGAATGCCCTGGAATGTATGCATCGAATAAAAGAGGAAACCCCTCTTGTCGCCCCTATAGCAGCGGATTACCAGACTTGGCGAGATTTCCTCAAGGGCAAGAAAGTTGACGTTCCAGAAACCTCAATCACACAACCACCTCCATAGCTAAGCTTTTCAGGCGCTAGTCGCGACCGTCCCCAGGTCGCAGGTCGCACCGGCACACAGGTCGCAGGTCGCATGGGCACTTAGGTCGCAGGTCGCATCGGCACCTAAGTCGCAGGTCGCATGTTCGGCAAAGGTCGCAGGGAAGCTGAACCGTCGGGAAGTTGAAGCGTCGGAAAGCCTAAAGGGCATGTTTTGAATCTATAAATACCCCTGCGGGGCACATAGTTAAGGGCTTCTCTTTTGTGGACTGAAGAGCAATATTGCATTGTAATTGAAGAACCATACTCTTGACATATGTAATACAAATACTTGTTAAAACCCCTTTGATTGGATGATGTGTTTAGCTGTGACAACACTGTGTGTATTTTGCGTACAGTTTCAGAATATCGTTTGATTAATGAATCTATGTTATTAATAGTATCATTCATGCTCCATAGCTATCTGTGATTGTGTTGATGATGCTCAAGTTTACTATTTACTCTTATGATGAATGTTAATGAACTGTTTTATTAGCATTTCGTTATATCTTTCGGAAAGTTAAGGGATATTCTCGCCATTAAGAACTGTTTCTTTGGTTGTCAGATTATCTTGCATGCATTACCCCATAGATGTGTTGCTAACGACACTTCCTGGGCGTATGCATTTTGTTTATTACCTTGCTACGCATAGTGTCATATATTGGTTTGATACATCAGTCATGTATTCTGTATCATGTGAATGAGTGTATGTTTGCAGATTCAATCAGGTTGTTCGAGACCGAAGAGAAAGTCATTTAAGCGATAGCCAGACCCACACCCCGGACGGGATCCCTACTCCAAACGGTTCAAAGTCTAATTGGGACTTTCTACCGGGGAGATCCCCTACTGTTGGCCGAACATATTTTCCCGTCAACACATATTAACTATAAACCTCCGGGAAATCACATAAGAAATTTTGGAACCGACGTGTTTCGAACTACCAACTGTAGTTCATCGTCAGGATTGCGTACGTTCGAATAATCGAACCTTATCATCAATAACCCTTCCGTGTAGGGATAATAGTTGAGAGTGCAAGCTTCTTTGATCCATAACATATTAATTATAAATCTTCTGGAAAATCATATAAGAAATTTTGGAACCGACGTGTTTCGAACTACCAACTGTAGTTCATCATCAAGATTGCGTACGTTCGAATAATCGAACCTTATCATCAATAACCCTTCCGTGTAGGGATAATAGTTGAGAGTGCAAGCTTCTGTGATCCATAACATATTAATTATAAACCTTCCGGGAAATCACATAAGAAATTTTGGAATCGATGTGTTTCAAACTACCAACTGTAGTTCATCATCAGGATAGTTTAGTAGTTTTTTATCATTTTCTATTAATATAAAAAGCGGGCATAATAGATACAAAAATTAGACCTCAATTTGCATTTTTATTTATATAGTAGTGGTAATTTTTTTTAAAGAAAATATTAAATAAAATAATAATCAAATTTTAACTAAAAATTTTATTACATCAAAATTTTATAGTGTCTTTAAACTATTTTACGGTGTTATTAGCATCAATAAGCCATTCTTGAAAGATTTGTTCTAGAATCCAAGTCCACAAGGTCTGAAAGGAAAATTTTTAGTAAAAGGCTCATAAAGAAGGAAAAGGAGGCAATATGGCTTAAGCAAAATCCCTACCCAATGGCCATTACAATAAAAAGTGCTCCAAAATATGATTTCCATGTTGATAAACTAGTTATAGCTTGAAATTAGTTTATTAACAACCTCAAAAGTCAGTGATTTGGCCAAATTCACACTCAATTTGAATTTCACATTGTCAACCACCAATTCTCCTTCCTCTTCCTCTGGAAGATGTTACGTGCTAAATCCTAAATTGAACCGAATTTCAAATTAATTTGAACTCTAAAACAAACCCTACCAATTACAAGAAAAGGTACTCTTCGTCCAAAATATGATTTCCATGTTGATCAAATAACTATTGTTCGAAATTAATTGATTGCAAGCCTCAAAAGTCCTAGATTTGACCAAATTCAAGCTTAATTTTCTCATAAACCCTTAATTTGATTTGTCCTAGATTTGACCAAATTCACACTTAATTTGCTCATAAACCCTTAATTTGATTTTTGGGTGTGTTAACAAGTCTCACAATTCAAAATTTTCATAATCTTCCCTCCACCTCACTGGCCAATCTCTTGTGGCCACGTGGCACCCACACATTGGATGGTTAATCATTCCGTGAATCTCATTTTTGTCCTTTTCTCCACTTTACCTCAGTCAACAAGTTCCCTTGTCAGCAAGTCCTATTTCCACAATAGCTACCTCATCTACCCCAAGCTTTGTTGATGTAACAATGGCTAAGAACACCAAATAACCTAACTTCTATGATGGTGATGCCAATGTCTGGGACCCCAAGTCCTTAGTTCCAGTACCGATGTTTATGTAACTGAAACAATTTTAGGTCTCTTAGTTTCATTATGTCTCCCTACCACCAAGGCCTATATAAAGTTTGACTTTCCACATTTTTTGTCCGATAAGATTCGTTCCCAAAGGATAGAATTTGGAGAAGGCAGGTATTTCCATTACCAAGCATACCCGGTCCACTTATTTATCCATAAATAATATTACCACCTTAAACACCTAAAGCCAAAGATGGTGGATGAATATAATGCCATGTAACTTGTAGTAGGTTTGTATTTTCCACCTAGAACATAACATTTTGTTTTAACCAATTGCAGCCGACTTCTTCCTCCATGATCATGTTCGAAATTAGAGACAAAGGTTGTAAAAGACATGTCTGAGGGGAAAATATTCCCAAATATTATAGAAGACCAAAATCTAAGATCCCATCTGGCGCACAGGCGAGGGTTATCTCTCACGCAACTTATTGAAAAATCAGCCATTGATTTTCCACCGGAGTAATCTCAAGACATACTGGTGGGGTGAGATGCGTTGGTATTAAGGGGGTATACCCTCCTAGAGTTGAAAATTCAGCGAAAAGATAAAAAGTCGAGATGAATTATAGGGGGGGGACTACCTGTCTATACGCCCTTCTCTTGACCCGCTAGAAGTTGGTGGGGCCCACTAGCGACATCGCGGGCTGCAGCAGAAAAATTGAGGTTCAATGGAAAAATGCGGTAAGGTTTTTTAGCATGTGCTCGTCATCTTTCCTCCATGCACCTGTCACCTACCCAACAAATCCACCCAACCGAGCCATGACACATGTCACTCGAATGACATCACATCAACATCAACTCGCCAATTGTCAGCCTCCGCCTAAATACCTCGTCCCTCTCGCATTTCTTGCCTATACATTGTCTTTTTCCTCCAAAAGCTTCTACCAGTCGAGCGCTCGCACAAAACCCTGCTCGGACCACCCACCGCTCCAACTCCCCCCTCTACGCTGCTTTCGGTCACCAAGTATTTAGCTAGTCCCATGCACCTTTGTTTACAGTACCATCTTTGTTTTAAAATTGAAAAAGACTGCCCCTGAAACCCCACAAGCTCACGAAGTCAATTCTTCTCCTGGTCCTGAGCCTCTCATGGATACCCAAGCCCAAATTCATGACCTCATTTACCCGTTTTACCTGGTTGACAAAAATTTCGACCTGATGGATTACAAATGGCGAGAAGAAGACATCTTCAAGGTGGTCGACTTTGAACTATATTACCAAATTTCCCCCTCTTTTCACCATTTCCCCGAGTTCGTCTCTTGGCTCTCCGAAGCCTACATTGAGCAGAAAGGGTATTTTGTCTCCTCTCAAGGGAAAAAAATACTAGAGATTACCCCTCAGCTTATTCGAGAGGCCTTGCTTTACCCTACATCTTCTGACAGGATGGAGTTCACTAAGGTAAACCTCATGTATCACTTCATTAGCCTTCCCGCCGAACAAAGAAACTCCCTACTTCAGATAATCATGGTTTTAGGCTCAACATGCCTCCCTGCAACTGATAAATTCCCCCTTTCCCTATTTGTAGAACCTGTTCAGCCCAACCTGTCTATGATCTCCGAAATGTTAGAAGAAAATGATACTAGTTGGGTCAATAACGCTTGCTTGGGTTTTCTGGACCTAATGATGAAACTGGATCTCGTCGTTGACATTTTTCCATTCGTGGCCACAACCATAAAAAATCAGCTCCAACACCTGAATACTTCAACTTGCTTCTGGTATTACTCATTATTGTTTTATCTATTCATGTTCGCACATTCCAACAAGTTAGAATGTGTAGACTTGGCTAAATTTACTCGCAAAGGGAAGGAACTTAATTTTGTGTTTGATTGGAATACCTTAGTTCACCAGAAATCTCATGACGATGGCTACTATGATTTTATATCAAATTTCATGTTCATTGCCTATAAAATAATTCATGTTGTACCTCCACCTCGGATATTTCCTGAACAAAAGGAGTTGCTCCAATTCAGTGAGGAAGATTGTATAGGGGATTGGTACTTATTTGAGGATCATACAAAACACAAAGTATATGGCTACGAACTTCCCCCTTTCCATTTGATAGTGTTATTGCCCATGAGAATTTTTTCTCTAGAAATCATGAGGCAGTGCCTTAGCTTAGACCATATACACTTTGTCCCAGCAAAAAAGGGGTACATGTTCAAACTTTTGAATATAGTAGGCCCTTTCATCATCAACTCAAAAAATGGCTTCCCTCTAATTGAAGAACTCCTCAAAAAAAAAAATTCTAGCAAGGGGATGTGTGGCACTATGATCCTAAAGGGGTCATTGCTCGAAAGAGAGAGAAGATCAAAGCTTCAACATATGTGCATGAGAATATACCTAATATTGAATGGAAAGATAACTCTAATTGCTGGCCTTTGAATACATAAATGGAGACCGAGACCCCTACTTCCAGAGATAAACAACCTAAAAGTACCGTGGACCTAGTTGATGATATGGAGGAGGAAGAAGAATTACACACGAGAAAAAGGGATAGAACACAAGAAACTGGAGGGGAAACAAAGGAACCTGAAAGGAAAACAGAGGGAGTAGAAGAAGAAGTGGTCCCTAAGCTGGCGGACTGAGGGTCAGATCAACTAGGTTTTAAGGTTACCCTAGAAAGGCCTCCCTCACAAACAACGTCCACTTCCACACAAGCAGTTGTCTCAGGAGAGGGCTCATCTGGTGAAAAAATGGGTTGGCCTAATGGAGAAAAAATCAACGAAAGAAACAGAAAAATGATGGAACAATTGAAGACCAACATAGGTCTTCATGTAGATAAATACCACTCCAGGGTCATGGCAACAATGGATATATAAAGATACCAAATGGTATTATCAGTGCAACACCGATCAACTTAGCCACTGTTTGTAGGTTCACAGTACAGGGGTTTAGACCTCATCGTTGATCTACCATAAGTCCCCTTGGATGAAAAGGTAAATATAGGCAAGAAGGTAGGTCATATAATATACAATGAAATCGAAAAGCACACAATGACCATTGATAAGGCTGAGAAGTTGTTGGAAAGAAAAAAATACCAGGTTAAGGCAAGAAAGGGATAATTCCAGAGCCCTTACGCTGCAGATCCAAAAATATAAGGAGATGATCACCAAAATGGGTCGAACCCATGAAGAAAAATTGAACATTGAAGCTCTCCTCAAGAAGGTTCAATAAGCAAATTTGGAATTAAGACACAAAATTAAGATGTCGAGCAGTGAACATATTTAAACTCCTGAGCTGGCCCAAGTGGAAGCAAAGAAGGAAGTTCTGGCTAAAACATTTATCAATATAAATGATGAACTCATAACACTTAATTGACATATGGTAGAGCTGCAACAAAAGGTTGATACTCATGTCTGCATCGTGGCTGTACAAGAGGGCCCTCAAAATCCTGCTAACTAGCTCACAAAGGCGTTGACCAAACTCAAACTATCAAAGAGTGAGATAAAAATGATACAATGAGACTTGGACACAACCTGAGAAGCCTTATCCCAGAAAGAAAAGAAGCTAGCAGCTGCCAAAGTAGAAGCTGACCTCACCTCTAAGAATTTGCAGGATACTAACCAGAAAATATTAGATCTAAATGCCAAACTCAAAGGAAATATGTCCCTAGTGGAAGGCAATCAAATAATCTGGGATGAGATCATTGCTGAGATGAAAATAAATCGGAAATACCTAATGTTAGTGAATGAGAAGAAAGTCACAGTTAGAGAATGTAGAAATCAACTTGAAGTAGGAAGGGAAGCAAGAGAAAGGGACTCTCTGATAGCAAGGAAAGATATCCAATTTGTGAATGAGAAGCTAGCTGAAGGAATGGGACTATCGATGTAGTGGATCGGTTCAATACTGTTATGGAGGTTATGTAGATGATTCAGAAGGAAGACACTTGGGTCAAGGCTAAGAAGTTCCTGGAGTTATTTGTTAAAGGAATTGAGCCTTTCGATGTTGAGTTTGAGAAGGTCACCAGGGCAGGGTTACCTGCCTATTTGGATAGGGAAGGAGATTTTGTACAGTGGGAAACACATGAACAGAGTTTGGTCGAAGCTAAAAACAGAGTGGACCCTACCCACGAGAAGATGTCCATATTGAAGGGAGAAATTGTAGTGGCTTATCCGAGGAAATTATTTCTCCTCCTAAGATTGTCAAGAAAATTGTTCCATGTCAGGTTGAATTATTCAGGGTTGAATCATCTTTGGGCTATGTACAATATTTATTATCATGCTCCCATGCCTTCTCCAATTCTGTGGAATAAATGTAAGGAATTCATCTTCCCTCTTGTGGTTTGAGTCATCACACCCTCCAATTAAGCTTCGCAGTCTTCATGTCAAGCTTCGCAGTCTCCACATCAACCTCATTGTAAATGAAAAATTTTGGATTTTGCGGACAAGGAATTTTTTACTTTTATTTTTATCCTTTCTATTGTAATTTTAGTTTACTCTCAGACGTTTTAAGTTTCAGTTATCCATTTGTACCCAAGGCATGCTTAATTTTTGTTATGATGTATGTACTGGGGAAAAACAAAAAAGAATATATGGGTAACAGACCGTCTCCAAAATTCCTATAACAAGATCAATGTAAAACTGAACAAGGGTTCAAAATTTTGGGCAAGAAGTGTTTGAGACTGATGTTCAAGTCTCCTGGGTTCTTTGGAATACTGATGTCCGAGTCTCATCACAAAGTTTGAGACTTAGAACACTTTCCGATGCTACAAAAATCAACAAAAATAATAGTGTTGAATGATAGAAAATGTGAATAATAATAATGTAGTCATTATAAATAATCTTCATTTTGATCAATCTTAAACTATTTTATTCTAGTATTCTAATTGTCACCCTTGTTAGTTTTGTCATCTTTTCATATTGATTATATGAAAAGGACAGTTGAAATCATAAACCTTTTAAATATTTAGCTCGATATTTTGTAGTAAACATCATACCTTGTCTCTCTTGCTCTCCAATATTAATAGGTTGAATTATTATAACATATAAATCAATGTACATTGTCAATCATTTTTTATGCCTACACTAAAATCAATGCAGTCTGTTAATCCAATCAATTTAAAATTAATGTACCATCATACATCCAATTACATAAAATCAGAAAATCAACATCTCCACTGAAATCAATGCATCGAATGCAATTAATAAAATGTTATTAGAAATCAACCTCTACACACAAATCAATGCATCTAATGCAAGTAAAAAAATAGGATTAGAAACCAATATCTACACTCAAATCAATGCAATTAGTGCAAGCAATCAAATAGGATCAGAAATCATCTACATTAAAATCAATGCATTTAGTGCAAGCAATAAAATAATATTATAAAACAACTTTTACACTGAAATCAATGCATCTAATGCAATAAATCAAAATCCACACTCAAATCAATGCATCTAGTGAAAGTAAGCAAATATGATTAGAAACCAACATCTAAACTAAAATCAATGTATTTAGTGCAAGCTATCAAATATAATTAGAAATCATCATCTATCTTGAAATCAATGCATCTAGTGCAAGCAATCAAATACAATTAGAAATCACCATCTACACTGAAATCAATGCATTTAATGCAAGAAATCAAATAGGATTATAAATTATCTACATTGAAATCAATGCATCTAGTGCAAACAATCAAATATCATGAGAAAACAAAATCTACACTAAAATCAATGCATCTAGTGCAAGAAATCAAATAGGATTAGAAATCACCATCTACACTAAAATCAATGCATGTAATGCAATAAATATTCTTCCATCTCTCCCCCCTCCAGCTAAATCTATATCTCCCTCCATCTTGTAGAAATTTGAATAACAGAGATATTATTCACCGAGATTCTCCTGATCACACACTATTTTAACTTCATGCACAATACATAATCTCTTCTACCATTGATCATTAATTGCGGAAATAAAAACAATCGCATGTGCACATTAAAACCATAAACAATCACACATATGAACACAGTATTTCATGGGAAAGCTTAAAGCTGAAAACCCCCAACTATTTGTATATTATATGTCATAGAGATCATGTAACAATCATTGTACAAAGATCCTCACAAGCTCTCAACATAACCTCCAATTGCTACACACTAATCAAGCTAGATATAGCAAAACACATGCTCCAATATCTGCCACCTAATAGGCAGCCTCTACTGCATAATCAATGTTGTAGGATGGCTCATTAAATAACTTGAACCACCTGGCTTTTACTGCGCAATCCTCATGGGCTTCTCCAATCACTAGTTGTTGCAAATATGCAACAATATAGTCACAACTGATAGTTAACCTGCTCTTTCACCTATCTCTGCACTGGTCTCCACTGAAACTGTCCATGCACTGAAGTTAACTGATGTATTCTTTAGTTGATTAATGAGTTTATAATTAGTGAATTAATTAATAATTAATTCACACCACTCTCACTAATTGTATCATTCAGTTAAACTAGATACAAATATCTCAACTATGTTTAGATTAGTTAAACTGAACACAACTCCATTAACTCCCTCAATCAACTCCACCAAACTCTCTCACATGAGTTCTAACTGAAGTATCCATGCAATAGCTCCACTTAACCCTTAGGAATAGCGTAATTCCTTCTGTCAGCTCCTGTGCCACATCTGTGCACTTAACTGAAGTGCTCCAAGAGAATAAGAAAATGTTTATAGTCCAAATATTATTAAGAGCTAATAATATTCGACATATCTATTTTTAGACTGGCAATCTAAAAATAGATTCCGCCCAATATGTCTAAAAATATAAGTCCATCTATTTTTCCAACTTGACCAACCATCCACAAATAACATCCCGCAACTCATAGAACATGATCGACATGTCTAAAAATAGACATAGTCTAAAAAATAGACTGCGCCATAAATAGCCTACGGCCCACTTAGTGAAGGCAACTTCTTTCCACTAAGCTCATCATCTTGTTGCAATATCAACACTCCTCCCCTCAACAAGATAAGGATTATCCCACACCCTATCTGCTCTATGATATTCGGACTTGTTCCCGGTGAGCACTCCTCAGCCAAGATATATCCTGATCCTCCGTGGGAATGTATGAAAGTAATATGATCTTCCGCTACACACAATCTCTGATCTGATGATACCGGATGTCAATGTGTTTAGATCTATCATGAAATACTGGATTAACCGAGAGTTTGATGCAACTCTGATTATCACAATAAATCAAAGTAGGCTCTAAGTGTGAACCGAACAACCCGACCAGGATCTTCCTCATCCATATAGCCTCGCATGCAGCCAAACTCGTTGCCATATACTTGGCCTCTGCTGAAATGAGTGCCACGGATCTCTACTTCCTGCTGTACCAAGAAACTGTTGTCGACCCGATACTGAAGATCCCTCCAGATGTGCTCTTTCTTTCCGTTGGGCTCCCTGCCCAATCTGCATCCGTGAAGCCACATAGCTTCACCTCATCCTCCTGTCTGTACCACAAGCCATATCCCGATGTGCCTCTAAGATAACGCAATACATGCTTGCCTACCTTCCAGAAGAGCTTGGTAGGCTTAAACATAGCTTGCGAAAGCTGGTTAACAGCATAGCATATATCGGGTCGTGTATTGACCAGATACATAAGCGACCCCACCAACTGTCGATAAACAGTGGCATCCACTACCTCCACCGAAGTAGCATCCTCCTTCCTCCATCCACCAGGAAGAGGAGTATCAACAGGCTTGCAGCCATGCATGTTGAACTTCTCCAGTATCTCCCGGGCATACTTGCCTTGAGAAACAAACAATCCATCATTGCGCTGCCAAATTTCCAATCCCAGGAAATAATGAAGGAGGCCCAAGTCCTTCATCTCAAACTCCTTTGCAAGATCAGCCTTGCATGAGTGTATCAACAGTTCATCACCTGTCAAAATCAAATCATCTACATAAATTATAATGATCAACAACTTACCCTCCACCACAATCTGGTATAGGTTAGGATCCACCTCACTCTTGGAGAATCCAAGTCCAGTGAGATAACTGTCTATCCATGTGTACCAAGCACGAGGTGCTTGTTTCAACCCATACAATGCTCTCTTGAGCCTGCACACATGCGACTCATTGTTGAAGATCTTGAAACCTTCGGGCTGCTTTATGTACACCTTCTCCTCAATCACCCCATTGAGGAACGCAGTCTTCAAATCCATCTGATGAATGTGCCACCCCATCTGCGCTGAGAGAGAGAAAGAATCGTCTGTATGGAAGAATACCTTGTGACAGGTGCAAAGGTCTCCTCATAATCGATCCCCTCAATTTGTGAGAAGCCTCGAGAAACAAATATTGCCTTGTACTTCTCCACACTCCCGTCATCTACTTGCTTCACTTTGTAGATCCATCTCGAACCCACCACTGATTTCCCCTCCGGCCTTGGGACAATCTCCCATGCACTGTTTCTGAAAATCAAATCATACTCTTCCACCATGGCATCTACCCATGCGGGATCCTCCACAGCTTCCTCGAAAGAGGATGGCTCCATCACAATACACTTGCTCATAAGAGCCATGTATCCAGTATACCAGTCAGGTGACTGTCTCTGTTTGCGTTGTGATGTAGGTGCTCCTACAACCTTCTCTGCATCTTGAGCCAGTCGCTCAGCTTCTGTAGTGCGCTTCCACCCTCTGATGGTTGGCACTGCTTGAGTGGTCTCTTCCACTCCATGAACCTCCTCTTGTGGCTGATCCACATCCTGAGGCTCATCCTTAGAAACTAATAGCTCCTCATCTACATGCAAGTGTGGCTCCCTCTCAAGGGAACACTTCATGGCTTTCTACTCATGAAATTCGATATCTCGTTGCACAACAGTCTTGCGATTGTCTGGAAAATACACACGATAGTTGTGGGGCATGTCAGCGTACCCCAAAAATATCCCAACATCTGCGGTCGGCTCCAACTTCTTCCTAGCATCCTTGCATAATCAATGCTATAGAATGGCTCATAAATAAATTCGAACCACCTGGCTTGTACTGCGCAATCCTCATTGGCTTCTCCAATCACTAGTTGTTGCAAATCATGCAATAGTATAGTCACAACTGATAGTCACACTGCTTTTTCACCTATCTCTTCACTGGTCTCCACTAAAACTGTCCATGCACTGAAGTTAACTGATGTATTCTTTAGTTGATTAATGAGTTTATAATTAGTGAATTAATTAATAATTAATTCACACCACTCTTCACTAGTGTATCAATTAGTTAGACTAGATACAACTAGCTCAACTATGTTTAGATTAGTTAAACCGAACACAACTCCATTAGCTCCTCAATAAACTCCACCAAACTCTCTCACATGAGTTCTAACTAAAGTATCCATGCAATAGCTTCACTTAACCCTTAGGAATAGTGTAATTCCTTCTGTCAGCTCCTGTGCCACATCTGTGCACTTAACTGAAGTGCTACAAGAGAATAAGATAATGTTTATAGTCTAAATATTATTAAGAGCTAATAATATTCGACATATCTATTTTTAGACTGGCAGTCTAAAAATAGATTCCGCCCAATATGTCTAAAAATAGAAGTTCATCTATTTTTCCAACTTGACCAACCATCCACAAATAGCATCCTGCAACTCATAGAACATGATCCATATGTCTAAAAATAGACATAGTCTAAAAATAGACATAGTCTAAAAATAGACTTTGCGCCAAAAATAGCATGCAGGCCCACTTAGTGAAGGCGACTTCTTTCCACTAAGCTCATCATCTTGTTGCAATCTCAAAACTCCCTCTCAACAAGATAAGGATTATCTACCACCCCTATCCTGCCTCTGTGGTATTCGAATTTGCTCCTGATGAGTGCCTTCGTCAAGATATCAGCATCCTGATCCTCCGTGGGAATATATGAAAGTAACATGATCTTCCACTGCACACAATCTCTGATATGATGATATCGATCCGTGAAGCCATGCTTCCTCAACTCATCCTCCTGTCTGTATCATAATCCATATCTCGATGTGCCTCTGATATATCTCAATACATGCTTCCCTGCATGTATTGAGCTTGGTAGGCTTAACCTAGCTTGTGAAAGCTGGTTAACATCATAGCATATGTCGGGTCGTGTATTGACCAGATACATAAGCGACCCCACCAACTGTCGATAAACAGTGGCATCCACTACCTCCGCCGAAGTAGCATCCTCCTTCCTCCATCCACCAGGAAGAGGAGTATCAACAGGCTTGCAGCCATGCATGTTGAACTTCTCCAGTATCTCCCGGGCATACTTTCCTTGAGAAACAAACAGTCCATCACTACGCTGCCAAATTTCCAATCCCAGGAAATAATGAAGGAGGCCCAAGTCCTTCATCTCAAACTCCTTTGCAAGATCAGCCTTGCATGAGTGTATCAATAGTTCATCACCCATCAAAATCAAATCATCTACATAAAGTACAATGATCAGCAACTTACCCTCCACCACTATCTGGTATAGGTTCGGATCTGCCTCACTCTTGGAGAATCCAAGTCTGGTGAAATAACTGTCTATCTATGTGTACCAAGCACGAGGTGCTTGTTTCAACCCATACAACGCTCTCTTGAGCCTGCACACATGCGACTCGCTGCTGAAGATCTCGAAACCTTAGAGCTGCTCTATGTAAACCTCCTCCTAAATCACCCCGTTGAGGAACGCAGTCTTCACATCCATCTGATGAATGTGCCACCCCATCTATGCTGAGAAAGCAAGAATCGTCCGTATGGAAGAATACCTTGCAACAAGTGCAAAGGTTTCCTCATAATCGATCCCCTCAATCTGTGAGAAGCCTCGGGAAACAAATCTTACCTTGTACTTCTCCACACTCTTGTTAGCTGCTTGCTTCACTATGTAGATCCATCTCGAACCCACCACTGATTTCCCTTCCGACCTTGAGACAATCTCCCATGGACTGTTTCTAACAATCAAATCATACTCTTCCACCATGGCATCTACCCATGCGGGATCCTCCACAGCTTCCTCGAAAGAGGATGGCTCCGTCATGATACACTTGCTCATAAGAGCCATGTATCCAGTATACCTGTCAAGTGATTGTCTCTGTCTGTGTTGTGATGTAGGTGCTCCTACAATCTTCTCTGCATCTTGAGCCGCTCACTACCAGAGTAATCTCTGCCCTCCATACAGCTCGCATGGAGTGGTCTCTTTCCACTCCATAACCTCCTCTCTCAGGGCTGAACATAATATAGAGGCTCATCCTTAGGAACTAACTATCAATTTCGATGTGCGTGGCTCCCTCTCAAGCGAACACTTCATGGCTTTCTCCTCCTGAAATTTGATATCCCGTCGCACAACAGTCTTGCGACTGCCTGGAAAATACACATGATAGTTGTGGGGCGTATCATTGTAACCCACAAATATCCCAACCTCTGCAGTCGGCTCCAGCTTCTTCCTGGCATCCTTCGTCACATGAATGTAAACAGGTGAGCCAAAAATCCTCAACAATGTGTCACACTGTAAAACGTCCGGGTGTACTCATGCCAAGTATCCTGTGAGGACAACGGTTCTGCACATATACTGTAGTATTGCATGCCTCAGCCCATAAGTATATGGGAAGGCCCTGATCATGCAACATCGCCCGTGTAGCACCCATGATCGTTCTGTTATTTCGCTTAGCAACCGCATTCTGCTGTGGGTTATGAGGTGCTATGAGCTCTCTTCAAATTCCTTTTGCGCTACAAAAGTCCTTGAATTCACCAGAGATGAATTCACCACCATTGTCGCTCCTAAGAGCCTTCACCTGCTTCCCTGATTCTTTCTCAACCAGTGCCTTGAACTCACAGAACTTTGAGTATGTCTTGCTCTTCTTCTGCATGAAGAAGATCTAGCACTTACAAGAAAAATCATCAACAAAAAACACATAGTACCTGTTCTTTGTTGTCGAAGCTACTGAGAAAGGTCCACACACGTCTGTGTGAATTCTCTCAAGGATCCTCATGGCGTGACTATCCTTCTCATGAAAGGCGGCTTTCACAAATTTTCCTAAGGTACATCCCTTGCACTGATCTGACTATGCAAGAGTACCCTTAGGAAGCCCAGTAGAAATCTGTTGCAGTATCTTCAAAGCTCCATGGTGAAGGTGGCCCAATTTCCGGTGCCACAACTCGCCATCATCCCAGCTCACCACTCCTTCTGCCTTGCCTACCATTGCTGCGCAGCCATCTACCTGCAATTGATAAAGGTTCTTAACTCAAACCCCTATCCTCCGGGTCTCACCAGTTTCCTTACTGCGTAGGAAAGCCTTTCCCTCGCTAAAGACAACATCATATCCCTTGTCTTCTAACATCACCATAGAGATCAGATTCTTCTTCAATCTTGGAACATGCATCACTTCCTTCAATATGAAGGGTTTACCAGACTCCCTCTCAAAGGAAATGGTATCGATACCGGCCTCACTGTATCTACCATCATCGCCCATCTCGATGTGCACTCCAAGATCTTTCTCATCCAGATCAGTAAACAAATCTCGATCTCCTGTCATGTGAAAAGATGCACCATTGTCAAGAAACCACATTGAACCCATCACACTTGAGACCAAGCATGCGATCAGTGAAAAATCCAACTCAAACTGCAAGGCTAAGGCCTCTCCAGCTGCAGATCCAGCAGCTTGCTTATTTTTCTTCTTCTATGGACAACTAGTGGTGTAATGTCCGTGTTGGTGACAGTGAAAGCACTTCACCTTGGACATGTCCTGCTTCTTGCCTTTCGCCCCAGATTGAGAAAGCATGCTTCTTTCTCTTCCCCTTCTTTGCTTTGGCAGCCAAAGCACAATTTTCTTCATCAGAGTTCTTTGATGAAGATCCATCCCTAGTACTTCGCCTTATCTACTCTTGCACAAGATCCGACCAAAGTCGCTCCCATCCTGGCAATTTCTCCCGACCATTGACAGAGTCCTGATAGGAATGCCAACTCTTCGGAAGCCCAAGGAGTGTCAAGGTCACCAAGTCCTCTTCATCAACAGTAACCCCCACACTTCCCAGCTCATCCCTGCATTGGATGAACTTCGTGAGGTACTTGGGCATACTGTCGCCTTTCTCCATTTTTATGTTTCTGAGTTTATCCTTGAGTGCCAACTTCCTCTGGTCGCTCTTGCTTTGAAATAAATCTGTCAAAGCTTTCCACATCAAGAATGGAGAAGCCTTACTATTGAGTCCCAAATCTGGCATCTTTCCTATACACCTTTTTGGACTTTTTCCATTTACCTGGACTTCCTAAGTCATCAACATCATTGCATATTAATCATAAAAGAGAATTTAAAGTGGTTTTTAACTATGTTTTTTGTCTGCTGTTTGAATTAGATTTTTTCTCATTTAGCTGCGGAATCTTTTCACTTTCCGCAGCTGCGTCAACTTTCCACAACCAAAGTTAAAGTCTATATTGCAGGTGTCTTCAGGCAAATCAAGCCACATGGGCAAGTTGGAAATGACATGGACATGGACCGAGTCCTATTGGCTCAGTCGAATTCACTAAAGAAGACCGTGGTCAAATGAAGCCAAGCGGCGGTGAACCTAAGAGTCCTACGGTGACAGAACTCTGTTTTTCACCACGTGAAGACTTGCGTGGCTGTTTCTAAATCACGGGGGACATATCAACACCTGTGAACGGCTCCATAATCCGAATCCAACGACCACTCTCCATATATTTAATCTTCACGGAAGCCATAATGCTAGATTTCTGGACGTGGTTGTTCACGTGTCTTCTATCAGCGCAGAATTTAGGAAATTAGTTATGTCATCCTCTGTTATAAATAATGCGTTCTCATACGCATAGTAGTTAGCTGGTGTAATGTAATTTTGGCTGTCAAGAAAGCCCACTATGCCATGACATTATTTTCCAGTTATGACTGTGTTTTAAATATATGAGAAGACTCTGTTCATAAGTATAATTCGTGGTTGATAGCTATTGCCCGAGGATTGTGCAGAGGGCCCCTGCACACACCGAGGTTTTGTGTATTGCTGTATAGTTTCATACTTTATTTCTTTACGTTCATTATGCCATAAACATTCACGTGTATATATTACATCTCTTATGGTATTAATGTTTTATTTCTGTTCATAACTTTTCATGCTTTATATTGCTGTTAACTGATCAGTGTCTTTGTTTCAAATTATAGTAGGCAGCCCGGGCATTTGCACATAGTTTTACAATGACTAATGACATGGAATCATTCTTGTCCTTCTGCTGATTTATTTTTCTTAGCTTTTAATTCCAGCACTGTTTTATTTATTTCAGTTTTGTACATTTTCTTTATTAGTTAGATTAGATATTAAATTACTCATGTCATTATCAGTTACTTCCGAAAACCATAGCGAGACTAATGGTGAGGGATTGAAGTATGAGTGTGTAGTTTGATATTAGTTTATTTTTCTGCAAGTTAGATATTAAATTGCTCATGTCATTATCAGTTACCTCCGAAAGCCATAGCAAGACTAATGGTGAGGGATTGAAGTATGAGTGTGTAGTTTGATATTAGTTTATTTTTCTGCAAGTTAGATATTAAATTGCTCATGTCATTATCAGTTACCTCCGAAAGCCATAGCGAGACTAATGGTGAGGGATTGAAGTATGAGTGTGTAATTTGATATTATTTTATTTTTCTGCAAATTAGATATCATATTGCTCAAGTTGTTTATGATTACCTCCGAAAGCCATAGCGAGACTAATGGTGAGGGGTCAGAATATGAGTTGATGTAATTTGATTTTAGCTTTACTTTGCTTGCAATCTTTGTATTTCTTTGAGTACAGTTTCTTTTGTGTTTAGACAGCAGCAAGGGTAATGGGTTTCATGATCAATAGTTCACTGTTTGTTTAACTAGTATAGTGGCACATTTTCATTTTCTTTTAGAAATTAATTTTGTCATTGTATGTTTCAAAATCCTTTTGAAGTTTGAAGTTTGGGAAATCATTATAAAGGACATCATTGCCTTGAACATTCATAACCATACTTGTCTTTTAGAATTTCCATCTCACATTAGGAAACCAACCAAGATAAATAAAAACCCAAAAACGAAAAAAAGTAAGAGATAGGTTATCTTGCACATATAGTGCACCACACATCGTCAGCTTACAAATCCCGAATTGACAAATTAATGTAGCAATTTAGGACACACTAAATTGACCAAAAATTTTGGCGCCGTTGCCGGGGAAGTGTAACTAGGTACCAATTTCTTAAAAAAAAAAAAAGAAGAAGGGAAAACTTGATAACTTCTTGAAGTATGCTCTCCTGTTGCACCTAGTGTGATCTGGAGGATCAGAAAAGAGAGTTATTGGTTCAGTAATTTCTCAAGTATGCTCTCTTCTTGCACCGAGTGTGTCCTGGAAGATCAGAAAGAGAATTATTAGCCCAACTTAAAATAAAAAATAAAAAATGACATGCATAGAGCAAGAGATTCTAGGGAAAGGTTTATAGCTAGAGCCAAGAGTTCGATTTTCACAACTCCATCTTCTTCAAGGCATAGACAAGATTCACCACCATCTACCCCTAGCCTTAAGATTCTTGGAATTCAAGGAGCAGCTGAATTAGAGGATTCTCCTATACCACCTACCAAATCTCATTTAGAAGAGGACCCTTTCTTTACTTCTACAGGAGAGTATATTGTAATTAAAGAAGTAGAATCACCTGAAGAAGAAAAGGAAGAGACTCCCTCTCAGCCTCCCTTGATAGAAGAACCAGAGGACTTTGAGGACTCTAAAGAAAATATCATGGCAGAGGAAATAATAGATGGATTCGGAGGTAGAGGTAGAGGTAGAGGAGGAGGAAACAATGGAGACAACAATGGTGGAGGTGAAGGTAATAATGGAAGAAATAGGGAAGGAGACAACTTGTTTGGATTCCCTATAGTTGATGAGGAAACTCATACAACGATGAAAACCATCTCACCATCTATCCTCCCCAACTTTTATGGATTGCGAAGTGAGGATCCTAAAACATTTCTGTTGGAGTTTGAAGTCGTGTGCCGAACCTATGACTATATGGAAGACTCTCAAAAACTAAAATTGTTTCCTTCAACATTGAAGGGAGCCGCTTTGAAATGGTTCATGGGATTAGTCACCCAATCTATTAGGACTTGGAATGATATGAAACAAAATTTTTTGGATAGATACCTGGACTATTGCATGCCCACCAATCACAAGGATGAGGTATTCAAAATGGTGCAAAAAGAAGATGAAAATTTGGAAGATTTACTTGAAAGATTTCAATACAACTTAAAAAAGAGCAAAGATGAGCAACCTAGATGAGGAAACTTTGAAATCCCTTATATTAAAAGCCATCAGAGATGAATGGATAGATATTTTAAACATGATGGGGAAAGGAGACATTTCTCAACTTCCACTTCGTGACATAACAGAACTATGTGTCCATCTCTCAAGAGGAAAATCTAAAACAGGAAAAGGGCCTAGGGATCCTTCTCTTATCAGGGCTAACAAATCTGCAACTGGATCAGTAAGTAGGGTAGAGATTGGAAATATGCTTGATGAATTCAAAACTGATATCTTAGGGAGCCTTAGTGAACAACTAGACACCCTTAAAATTCAAAACAAGCAGAAAGCAGAAACTGATGCTCTAGCCATCTTTTGTCCTAAATGTAGGAAGAAACATGCTTTAAGGGAATGTCCCTTGGATGCAAAAGTTGTAGAAACATGTATTATTTTCTCAGAAAATCATGAGACCAAGGATTGTCCTTCAATTCCTGGACTCAAAGCTGTCATTCAAGAAGATCCAAATTCAGTAGAATCTCTCTGTTTTGTTGCAAGAAAACCTTGGCAGGGGCAACAAACTCAAGGGTTTAACAACCCTATGAATTTTCAATCCCCACCAAATTGGAATCCTTGGCAACAAACTTGGCCCTAACCTCAAAATTCATATCAGTCATGGGTACAAGGTATGCAAAATCCTTATGGGAGATTTGCTCAATTTTATCAATATCCTCCATCTTTTCAAAATCAACAAGCTCCACAACTTCCAAACCCAAATCCACAACTTTCATTGCCATTTCCACAACAACAACCTTCTCAGAAAAATCCAAATCCTCAACTCATGCTTCCATTCCAACAAAAGACAAATCAACTTCCAGCTTAGCCATTGCCAAATCCTAACAATAAAAATCCTCAGAATACTTACATGATAGAAGGACAACAATTTCCTACCTATATGATTGTTCCTCTCAATGATGTACAACTCAGTTCTGGTAGAGTTTTAGAAAAACCTTCTATAGATGTCCAAGAGCAACATACCTCTAAGGAGGACTCTCTTAAAGTCAATAAGGGTTCTGAGGAAGCATCTCTTCAAAACTCAAACATTCAAAAAGAGAAAGAAAAGTTAACACCCACAACTCCTATAGTTGAGCAACTTGCATCTTCATCCACACCTCCTTTCCCTGAAAGATTACAAATTGATAAAGGGGTGGAAAAACAAATCTTGTTGCCTAACTATGATTTTCTAGATGAATTAAAGAATGTTTGTATCAAGATTCCCTTGCTACAAGCCATTCAAGAGATTCCTATTCTAGCAAAAACAATAAAGGAGTTGAGTCTTAAAAGACCGGGAAGGAAACTAAAAGATACAAGAAGAATCCACCTGGTAGGAAAAATTGGAGATATCATGATGGGAAAAATTACCATGCAGAAGTATGTAGATACAGGTAGTCCAATTGTCAAGACACATATAAATGGGATGGAAATTCCAAATACATTGATTGACTTAGGGGCTGCTATCAACATTATGAGTAGACAGACTATGGAACAGCTAAAACTTCCTAATCTTCTTTTTACACCTACTTTACTGCAACTTGCAGATCGATCAATTATCAAACCAAATGGTGTATTAGAAGATATTTCAGTCTCCTTAGATTCTTGGGAATATCCAGTATATTTTATGATTTTGACTCCCAAGAGTAATCTAGGAGGGCACCCACTTATCTTAGGAAGACCTTGGCTAGCCACAGCTGATGCTTTCATTAGTTGTAGATCTGGGGATATGTACATTTCTAATGGTAATTCGATAAAGAAATTCAATTTGTATCCTCCAACAAAAGCAATCACAGAAGTAGGAGACAATGAATGGGTCGATGATGAGGACACTATACAACCTGTCTTTACCATTTCTGAAATCAGTGAGGATAGTCAAATTCTTAACACATTAGAAAATTTTGAGACATCTTCAGAATATGACCCCACACAATTTCAGTTGGAATCTGACATTGAATATTTATCATCAAGACAAATGTCTCTTTACTCTATGGAAGAGTTCGGTAGTTCTACCATTGAGATTTTTCCAGGAAAAACATTGAATATCAACAAAAATTTGGAAAAGTCACAACAGGAAGAACTAACCAAAATCTTGCAAAAACATTCTACCGCATTTGCATGGGAGTATACTGATATGAAAGGTATTGATCCTAAGACTTGCATCCATCATATCTATATTGAGGAAAACAGTAGACCAATCAGACAACCTCAAAGAAGGATGAATCCAAACCTTAGGGAGATAGTGAAAGAAGAGCTCTAAAAACTACTCAATGTAAACTTCATTTATCCAATTTCAGATAGCCGATGGGTTTCTCCTTTGGTTATAGTACCTAAAAAGAATGGTAAATGGAGGGTATGCATTGATTACAGGGAATTGAACAAAGCAACTTTGAAGGATCACTTTCCTTTGCCCTTTATTGATCAGGTATTAGATACATTAGCAAGCAAAAAGTACTTTTCATTTTTGGATGGTTTTAGTGGCTATAATCAAATTCAGGTAGCACCTGAAGATCAAGATAAGACCACATTTACCTGTCCATGGGGGACTTTTTCCTATCGAGTGCTTCCTTTTGGGTTATGTAATGCACCCACAACATTCCAAAGAGCAGTACTAGGAATTTTTTCTGATCTAATCCATGATTGTGTAGAGGTTTATATGGATGATTTTACAGTTTATGGTAATTCATTTGAAGAGGCATTAGAAAATTTGAAAAAAGTTCTTATAAGATGCAAAGAAACAAACCTTTCATTAAGCCATGAAAATGCTTTATGATGTTTACTGAAGGGATTGTTTTAGGACATCATATTTCAGGAGATGGGATTAAGGTTGATAGATCAAAAGTTGAAGTCATCTCCAAGTTGCCTATTCCAAATTGTCAAAGAGATGTTAGAAGTTTTTTAGGATTTACTGGTTACTATAGAAGATTTATAGAAAACTTCACTAAAATAGCATCTCCACTCTTCAAACTACTTACAAAAGACTGTGAATTCAAATGGGATCCTGATTGTCAATCAGCCTTTGAAACTTTGAAAACAAGAATATTTGAAGCACCTATCTTGAGAGGACCAAATTGGAAACTCACTTTCCATATTTCTACAGATGCTTCAGATACAGCTCTAGGAGCTGTGTTGGGTCAAAAGGATTTAGTCCCTTATGCCATTTACTATACCAGTAAAAATTTGACTCCCACTGAGTTAAACTATACTGTAACTGAAAAAGAGTTTTTAGCTGTTGTTCATGCAATCAATAAGTTTAGACATTATATAACAGGCTATGAAACTTTTATTCATAATAATCATTCTGTGATTAGATATCTAATGAAAAAACCTGTTACTAATGGTGGAGTGACAAGATGGCTCCTACTTTTGCAGGAATTCAATATTACTGTGTTAGATAGACCAGGGAAACAAAATACAGTAGTTGATTTCTTGTCTAGGATTCAGAATTTTAAAGAAGATTCTCCTGTAGAGGATAAGTTTCCTAATGAATACTTGTTTGCAGTAACTATTAAGACCCCTTGGTATGCAGATATTGCTAAATATTTGGTTACAGGGAAACTTCCTCCACATTTATTTTCAAGTGAAAAAAGAAAGATTATTCAGGAGAGTTCAAAATATTCATGGATTTCTAACGAATTGTTTAAAACAGGGCCAGATCTTGTGATCAGAAGATGTGTCAGGGAAGATAAAATGCCTGATATTCTTAAGGCATGTCATGATGAACCATGCGGCAGACACTTTGCGGACAAAAGGACGGCCTATAAAATCCTTTCCTTGGGATATTATTGGCCTTCTCTCTTCAAAGATGCAAAACAATATGTCAAAAGGTGTGATAGCTGCCAAAGAGTAGGGAAACCTACCCTTTCAAATGAAATGCCATTGCAAACACAGGTACTCATTGAACCCTTTGAAAAATGGGCTTTAGATTTCATTTGACCTATTAATCCACCATCTAAGCAAAAGAAGTATATATTGGTTTGTACTGATTATGTTACTAAATGGGTGGAAGCCAAAGCATTAGTGTCTGCTACTAAAAATTCAGTTGTTAATTTTCTTTATGAGGATATTTTTACTCGCTTTGGTGTTCCAAGAGAAATTGTGACAGATCAAGGAAGCCAATTCACATCCAACCTGGTGGAGAAGCTGACGGAAGAATACAAAATCAAGCATAGAAGATCTACTCCTTACCATCCGCAAGCAAATGGTCAAGTAGAATCTACAAACAAAGTTCTTGAAAGTATCATCACCAAAATTGTTCATCTACATAGAAGAGATTGGGCAGAAAGGCTTCCTGAAGCCTTGTGAGCCTACAGAACTACATGGAGAAATACAACAGGACATTCTCCCTATGAACTTGTTTATGGGAAAGAAGTCCTGCTCCCCATTGAGTTCCAAGTCAAAACCTTCAAGATAGCAGTTCAGTTGGGGATGGATCTATCAGAAGCCCAAAAGCATAGAATGGAGCAGTTGAATGAGCTAGATGAGATCAGACAAGAGGCAATTCTAAGAACCGATCTAGTTCAATATCAAAGAGCTAAATGGCATGACAAATACATCAAAGATAAGAAGTTTCAAGAAGGAGATTGGGCATTGCTATTTGACTCCAAGTTTAAATATTTTAAAGGAAAATTTCAGACTCATTGGCTTGGGCCATATGAGATTGACAAGATATTTAGCAATGGAGCGGTAAGAATCAAGACCATTGATGAATTTCAAACTCCTATTATTGTGAATGGCCACAGATTAAAAATCTATCATAAGCCACTCTCAAAAGAGGAATTTGTCAAAATGTTTCAAGATAATTCTGCAATAAGGCTGGTGAAGAAGAATCCTTCTTCTCCACCAGCCTAGCCTTTGTTCTTTTTAGTTCATATATATATATATATATATATATATATATATATATATATAGTATAAGCCTGAAAACCAATCACTGATTGGCAGTCTTATACAGAAAATGTAGGGTGAAAATCAGGAACACCTGACACCCTATATTTTCCAAAAAAAAAAAAAAATTCTCTCTCTCTCTTATTTTACAAAGTTTTATGACAACCCACTCTATTTCATTCCATTTCATTCCACTTCATTACACTCCACTTCATTTCATTTCACTCCATTTCATCTATTTCATTTCATTTCACCAATAAAATTTTCTTTCATGACCATTTTCATTCAGTCAGTTATCATCTATCCATCTCCATTCACCCAAATAATTGTTGTGTCAGTTTCCGCAGCCAGAAGCAGTTTCTGCAGCCACCACTATGTTTTTCAAAAATTTACAGTCAGATGTTATTTCAACAATCATGAAATCAAATGCAGGTATGAAGACATATTATGAAGACATGAGGCATTCAAAAGCATCAATGAGGAGCAACTGATTGAAGACCAATGAAAAATGGCAAGAATTCCAAGGTATGAGTAAAAATTTATTTCAAATGGCATTCAAGCACATTTTTACATAGTTATAAACCATAGCTCCATTATATGCAATGATTGCGTTGATAACTCCGTAACCATCCCACGATCTCTACACGATTCCCCCACAATCCTTGCATTCATTTTTAAACGGCCTCATAATCAAGCCTCCGGTCTTCACTAATGTTCAAATATACTTTGATACTCCACCTGTAATTAAGGAACGTGGTTGATTTGACTACGGCTTCTCTCAGCCGCATAAAATCCGTAGCCGTTGCATAAACGTGCTTACATCTACTCTGCAGCCACCCAATTTTAAATATTGCCGGATGTATTTTACTCCCCCTACTGTTCTATTGATCTCACGGCTACATTTCCATCGTGCTCACATAAGCCTTCACCCCATTTTTTTCTCTGTTCCGCTTCATTCCGTGTACCTATTCTTTGATATCCGCTTACAGTCACTGGTCTCCTTCATAAACGCTGATCATTTTTTCCGTCTTACCTCCGTTAAACCCTCTTCACGCAGACAAGTTCTAAAGTACAGAAGGAAGGATGGGTCAGTTGTTGATAACAGAACCAGAGGGACCCAAATTTATGGAAGGATACCCGCAAATAAAAGACATATTGAAAAAGGCAAAATGGCTTCGGTTTATTCAAAAGTTTAAAGGATACAATAAGGAGGTAACAAAAACTTTTGCGAGGTCTTTCAATAGTCTGGAGGTAGAAATTGGAGACCTCAAACTTACAGTGACTGAGACATCCATAGCAGCTGCTATAGAACTTCCCCAAGAAGGTGAATGTTGGTTCAAGAACAAGAGCATTGCCGAAGAAGCCTGGAGAGTGATCCTACGTAACCCAGGTATGGATGTCACCATTTTAAAAAAGGGAATTCTTGTTCATGCTTTAAAAGAAGAGTGGGCCAGTTTACTGTTGGTTATTCAAAAGTTTATTACCTGTGAGGGACGTTTTGGATCAATGTACATGTATCATACCTGACTGTTGATGAACTTCCTAGACAACCAGTCCCTCAATCTAGCATACTTCTTACTAAACAGTTTGAAAAAGATGTCTGTAACTGTCCAGAAGCATCTAGGGGATGTAGAACCACATTTGTATCACCATGGTCTCATGAAAATCTTGATAGAAAAACAATTAAAAGAGAAAAAGGACACTTGGGAGCAGTTTTTAGTTAGAAATTTCTTTGAAGAACCCTAAGAAACCCCCGAAGGCAGTACATTAAAAAGAAGTAGAAGAAAGAAAACAGATGATAAAACTCAAAGCACTCCTACTAACACAGTTGAAAGAACTAGTAGAGAGGAAAGACTGTCTAAAAGGAAGAAGGAAAAGACTGAAGGTAAAAAGCCAACAAAATCAAAAGAGAAAAGAAGCATTGAGGCTGTGTATCAAACTCCTTCCTCAGAAGAAGACCATCAAGTGTTATCTGAGAGACTAGGTCACCTTCAGGAACAGTCATCTATGGCCAAAAAGAGAGGAAAATAAAAACAAAAGGAAAAAGACAATAGTCCACAGTATGTAAGAAGAAGCAGCAGGCTTAAAGGAAAGTGGAAGAAAACACAAAAAAAGGACCCCATTTTATTGATTTGGGAGAAGTAACACCTGAACAAACTCCAGCTGGCTGTAGTCCACCTCATTCTCAGCCAAATGTTGAAACTAGTCCGCAAGATGTTGACATGAGTCCTTTTCGGCCAGATTTTGAAGTCAATTTTCCTCCACAACATTTTGGGGACAACCCAAGGAAAATGACACCCGAGATAGATCAAAAGTAGCAAGAGGTGTATGATTAGATAGAATCCTTAGAAAGAACAGCCACGGGTCCCAGCACTTCATCCACTCAGCCTCACACAGCATAAGAAGATCTAGTCCAATCGTTGAAACAAGAAATTTTTGAGTTGGCGGTTTTAAATAGACATATTAAAAATGAAAATGAAGCATTAAAGGAGAAAAACAGATTGGACAAGATCATTCATGACAACACTATGCTACATCTGGGACTGTGGCAGAAAAAGAACAGGAAATTGAAGAAGAAATGCAAGAAGATAAGTAGAGCACTGATTAATCTCAAATTCAGATGCTTGATGAAGAAGCCCAGGATGTTAGCGGCACCAAGAAAGAGGAGAAGAGGACTGGATGTACTGGCAGAGGTATCAGGGCATATGAATTGAAGGAGGATGATCAAAATTTTGGTTGCATGGGGACATGCAACACCTTCACAGTGGGGGTATGTTGAGTCCCAAACTGGCATCTTTCCTATACACCTTTTTAGACTTTTTCCATTTACCTGGACCTCCTAAGTCATCAACATCATTGCATATTAATCATAAAAGAGCATTTAAAGTGGTTTTTAACTATGTTTTGTGTCTGTTGTTTGAATTAGATTTTTGCTCATTTAGCTGCGGAATCTTGTCACTTTCCGCAGCTGCTTCAACCTTCCGCAGCCATTCTGTTAAAGTCTATATTGCAGGTGTCTTCAGGAAAATCAAGCCACATGGGCAAGTTGGAAATGACATGGACATGGACCGAGTCCTACTGGCTCAGTCGAATTCATCAAAGAAGGCCGTGGTCAAAGGTAGTCAAGCGGTGGTCAACCTAAGAGTCCTACGGTGACAAAACTCTGTTTTTCACCACGTGAAGACTTGCGTGACCGTTCCTAAATATCAGGGGACGTATCAACACCTGTGAACTGCTCCATAAGCCGAATTCAATGACCACCCTCCATAGATTTAATCTTCACGACAGCCATAATTCTAGATTTCTGGACGTGGTTGTTCACGTGTCTTTTATCAGCGTAGATTGTAGGAAATTAGTTATGTCATCTTCTGTTATAAATAATGCCTTCTCATACGCATAATAGTTAGCGGCTGTAATGTAATTTTTGTTGAAAAGAAATCCACTGTGCCGTGACATTATTTCCTTGTTATGACTGCATTTTAAATATATGAGAAGACTCTGTTCATAAGTATAATTCGTGGTTGATAGCTGTTGCCCGAGGATTGTGCAGAGGGCCCCTGCACACGCCGAGGTTTTGTTTATTGCTGTATAGTTTCATGCTTTATTTCCTTACGTTCATTATGCCATAGTTATTCACGTGTATATATTACATCTCTTATGGTATTAATGTTTTATTTCTGTCCATAATTTTTCATGCTTTATACTGCTGTTAACTGATCAGTGTCTTTGTTCCAGATTACAGTAGGCAGCCCGGGCATTTGCACATAGTTTTACAATGACTAATGACATGGAATCGGTCTTGTCCTTCTGCTGATTTATTTTTCTTAGCTTTTAATTCCAGCACTGTTTTATTTATTTCAGTTTTGTACATTTTCTTTATTAGTTAGATTAGATATTAAATTACTCATGTCATTATCAGTTACCTCCAAAAGCCATAGCGAGACTAATGGTGAGGGATTGAAGTATGAGTGTGTAGTTTGATATTAGATTATTTTTCTGCAAGTTAGATATTAAATTGCTCATGTCATTATCAGTTACCTCCGAAAGCCATAGCGAGACTAATGGTGAGGGATTGAAGTATGAGTGTGTAGTTTGATATTAGTTTATTTTTCTGCGAGTTAGATATTAAATTGCTCATGTCATTATCAGTTACCTCCGAAAGCCATAGCGAGACTAATGGTGAGGGATTGAAGTATGAGTGTGTAATTTGATATTAGTTTATTTTTCTGCAAATTAGATATCGGATTGCTCAAGTTGTTTATGATTACCTCCGAAAGCCATAGCGAGACTAATGGTGAGGGGTCAGAATATGAGTTGATGTAATTTGATTTTAGCTTTACTTTGCTTGCAATCTTTGGATTTCTTTGAGTACAGTTTCTTTTGTGTTTAGACAGCAGCAAGGGTAATGGGTTTCATGATCAATAGCTCACTGTTTGTTTAACTAGTATAGTGGCACATTTTCATTTTCTTTTAGGAATTAATTTTGTCATTGTATGTTTCAAAATCCTTTTGAAGTTTGAAGTTTGGGAAATCATTATAAAGGACATCATTGTCTTGAACATTCATAACCATACTTGTCTTTTAGAATTTCCATCTCACATTAGGAAACCAACCAAGATAAATAAAAACCCAAAAACGACAAAAAGTAAGAGATAGGTTATCTTGCACATATAGTGCGCCACACTTCGTCAGCTTACGAATCCCGGATTGACAAATTAATGTAGCAATTTAGGACACACTAAATTGACCAAACACTTACCATGAAGGCTGGACACTATGTGATTCTTCACACCTTCCAACAGAATTCTTCGACACTTTGCTGTCTTCTTTTGCCATGCGTCAAGTACGGCAGCATCACTAGAAGTAGGTTTTGGAATTTCCATCTATGAACTCCTTCAACCCATTGTCATCCAGCACCGCCTCCATCCTGTCCTTCCATGCAATATAATTCAAGCTGCCCTCAAGGGCATACTCCAATCGCAATCCGTTGAAAGACATCTCAACTTTGACACCAAGAAAACACTGCTGCAAATTTGAATTCCACCAGCACAAAACTCAACTGCTTCAATGTTTTGCAATTGCTCCAATGATCAATATCGCTTTGATGCCATGTAGAAATTTGAATAACTGATATATTATTCACCGAGATTCTCTTGATCACACACTATTTTAGCTTCATGCACAATACAAAATCTCTTCTACCATTGATCATTACATGCGGAATTAAAATCAATTACATGTGCACATTAAAACCATAAATAATCACACATATGAACACAGTATTTCATGGGAAAGATTAAAGATGAAAACCCCAACTATCTGTATATTATATGTCATAGAGATCATGTAAAAATCATCATACAAAGCTCCTCACAAGCTCTCAGTATAATCTCCAATTGCTACACACTAATCAAGCTAGATTTAGCAAAACACATGCTCCAATCTCTGCCACCTGATAGCTTGCCTCTATTGCGTAATCAATGCTGTAGAATGGCTCATAAATAACTTTGAACCACCTGGCTTGTACTACGCAATCCTCATTGGCTTCTCCAATCACTGGTTGTTTCAAATCATGCAACATTATAGTCACAACTGATAGTCACACTGCTCTTTCACCTATCTCTTCACTGGTCTCCACTAAAACTATCCATGCACTGAAGTTAACTGATGTATTCTTTAGTTGATTAACGATTTTATAATTAGTGAATTAATTAATAATTAATTCACACCACTCTTCACTAGTGTATCAATCAGTTAGACTAGATACAACTAGCTCAACTATGTTTAGATTAGTTAAACTAACACAACTCCATTAACTCCTCAATCAACTCCACCAAACTCTCTCACATGAGTTCTAACTGAAGTATCCATGCAATAGCTCCATTTAACCCTTCAGAATAGCGTAATTCCTTCTGTCAGCTCCTGTTCCACATCTGTGCACTTAACTGAAGTGCTCCAAGAGAATAAGATAATGTTTATAGTCCAAATATTATTAAGAGCTAATAATATTCGACATATCTATTTTTAGGCTGGAAATCTAAAAATAGATTCCGCCCAATATGTCTAAAAATAGAAGTCCATCTATTTTTCCTAACTTGACCAACCATCCACAAATAGCATCCTACAACTCATAGAACATGATCCATATGTCTAAAAATAGACATAGTCTAAAAATAGACTTTGCGCCAAAAATAGCATGCGGGCCCACTTAGTGAAGGCAACTTCTTTCCACTAAGCTCATCATCTTGTTGCAATCTCAACATGGTTCACTCCTAACCCACAGGTCTAACCCATTTTATTTCCTTTGGAAAGTATTATAGGCCTTGAGCCATTTCAACTGATTGACAGCAAATGAAATAAATGCTTGATATTGGATGTCACCCACAAAAGGGTTGGGATTTATCTCAATTTCATTCTCCAATATAAAATTGTGCAAGTAGAATTCGCAAATCAGACACTGTACTTTAACCCCATAGAGTTTGCAGCATTTTGCAAAATCATCTACAGTGTTTAACTCTATAGACTTTATTTCCCTAACTGCTTTAATTTTTAACTATAAATATCTCTCTAATAAAAACAAAGCATAATTCTTGGCAAGGCATCTACAAGCTAAAACATATGTATATAAGGAACAGAGAGTATCCATTTGATTTTGGGCCATTTTTAATTTATTCCTTACCTTTTAAGCTTTCTCCTTTGCCTTCTGACACTTCTCATAGGATTCAGCCTCTGATGCATGGATTTTCTTCATTTGCTGCTGTAACTCCTAGTATTTTCTTTTTGGAATAGTCTCCTATTCAAGTTTTTCTCTTGCATGATAAGCCTGTGCCAACTCCTCTTGGATTTTTGCTATGGTAGGGTTAGTAAAAGTGTTTTAACTGCAGGCCTATGAACTTTCATTTGAGGCTGTTGAATCTGGAACAGCTGCATCTGGAAAAGCTGCATGTTGTTCCGTGTCTTCTTGATTGGGCTCAGCTTGGGTTTCCACAATCTCTGCAACCTGGGGCTTTATTTTGGTAGCTACTTTCCTATTTTTCGGAGTTCGTTTGGTGGCTATATTCCTCTTATTTTGGGTTCGTTTGGGAATTTGCTTCATTTTGAGAACCCTAATAGTCTTTCTGAGTTGTTCCACTAGCTTTTGAAGCTTCTGCCGTTCCCTCCGAAGTTTCTCAAGTTCAGTTACTTTCTTTCTCCTCCTGGGATGAATGACTGTTCCTTTTTCTGTGCTCAATTTCTTAGCTAGGGTTTTCTTTTTAGTAGTCGTGCCTTCGCTAAGGATTTCTTCTCTTTTTTCTACTTGGAACACTTCTTCAGTGTTCATATGCTCTCGGCTACGTTCTTCGGGGGTAGTAACCTGAATTGGTTCTGCTGTCCCCTGAGGGTTTTCAATTTGGAACACTTCTTCAGTGTTCACTTCTTCTTGGCTGCATTTCTCAGGGGAAGCAACCCTAGCTGGTTCTGCTATCTCCTGAGGGTTTTATTTTTCTACTTCATCGAGGATTCCCTCGGTCGTGTCTTTACCGGTAACAGCTTGTTCCTGCAATTGGTTTATCTCAAAATTGAAGTTCAATGGGCTGTGGGGTTGTATGTATTCGCTCATGTTGGCCAAAATTTGGGCCAATTGGTCCTCCCGCAAAGGGCTTTGTTGTGGACTTGCAATGGTGGTTTCGGGAGGTTCTGCTCCCTCTCTTTCATTCTCACTACTGTGATTATCTTCTTCCCCTTCATAGGTGTGGTAACTTCCTTCTTCCTCATCATTTCCTTCTTCTTCATCAGTGCGGTGACTCCCTTCTTCAAGTTGTGGCGGTTGCTCATCCTCCGAGCTGGGAAATTCTAAGGGCTGGCTACTGCTACCTTGAAGACCTTCTATCATTCCCCTGCTTCTCCTTGAACTGGAGGATTGTCTGCATTTTGATGGTTTTGCTGCTGTGCTAGTCATTCTTTTACGTTTTGGGGAAGGTAGGGCTAATCCTCCATCAATTGAAAATCTCAGTTCTTCCCAACTAGTCTGCTGTTGGGCAAGACTGTAACTCACTATCAATCGGATTAAGCAATGGTGGCTTACCACCATGTCTATATGATGATATTTTCTTATACTTCGGGTGGCATCATGCAATAAAAAATTTAAAAATGCAGGCAGGTTTATGGTACATTTATGTTTTAACACTGCTAATAGCTTAAGGTGGCGAGGTATTACAACATCTTTTCTCCCATCGCATGTTATGTAGCCCTGTACCACTTTTTCCAATTCTGTCCATGGTTCTCCCAATGTCACTGGCTGAACTCCTTTTCCTTTGATGACCAGGTTCTGCCCTTCATCTCGGAAAAGTTTCATGGCTTCTAGAAGTTTCACTTTCTTATGGGTCCATATGGTTCCTTCCGTTGGCATACCAGACACCTCTGCGATTATTTCATCTGTTACTGCTATCTGCCTAAATCGATGGCTACCGTTTCATGAGGTTGCTGCAGCCTTGTGAGGTAGGTAATCCACCCTATTCTTTCCATAATTTCCCGTGCAGCGTTAGAAATAGCTAGTACCTGTGGCTCACTACGAATTGGTCGTCCTCCCATTCTATCTACACACTGTTAATTCCTTACAAATGCATAGTAATGCAATGGAACAACACATCACAGTATCTAGTGTATATCGGAACAATACCGTTAAGCTTTTACTATTACCGAGAATATATGGATTCGACTTGCATGAAAGAATTAAAAGGCATCCGTGCCCCCCTGAAGAATGATAGGTCGCCCTCGACCGTCAAGTAGAAGAGGAAGGTACGGCACAACAGTTGTACAACAGGAAAAATCATACATACTTATGATATGATCAATCAAATTATTGCATTACTGAAATAGATGTGTATGATTAAATTGTAAATAGATATAGAAATGTTTATGTAATGATTCAAAGATAAGGGAAAGGGACGGCTGATGTGAAAACAAATACTTATGCGGTCATTACCCACTCAAAATATTATGATCGATTTATAAATAAATTTCATGTATAGTAGGTTCAAAACAAAGGGTTTAGGGACATACTCTCTTTTGATATTAGATAAAGATATAAGAAAAGGGTTTAACATTACTATTGATTTGTAAAAAATGTGACTCCAATACCATCAGCAGAGCTCTGTTGCCCACAGGTCTCCATAACCTTGACAAAGTTTCTTTCTCACCCTTGGAACCATTATCCTTTATTTATGCCTAGGGAAGTGCTATGTGATGTCATGATGGAGGCCATTGTGCTGGCTTGGGGACCAAATAAATCACAATGCCATTCACCGAAAAGAAGTGAAAGGTGGGCAGGTCGGCCCGTGTTGAGACCTCCTATTCCAAGGAATTTTTAGTTTTTTCTGAATTTTCCATTGGACCATATCCCTGGTGTGGTTTCCATAATGGGAATTCCATTTCACTGTTTCCTTATGATCATGGTAGGCTGGCTCTTGATGAGACCCCCTATCCTCCATCTGCCATATCATAGAATTATTAGTAATATAAAGATATTTTCATTTTCTTTTGTCTCTTTTTTTTTTAATTTTTATATAGCACTTCCCTACTTATATATAAAGGATGGCTCAACACTCCTTAAGAGTAGGGATGGTGGAAGAAGTCTGAACATCTCAATAGAGAAAATATTCCCTTATCCTTATTCAATAAATAAAAATCAAAGAGAGTTATGAAAATTTAGGGAAGAACCAACATGATAAAGATAATCGATCATATTAATTTTAGTGATAATAAGACAGCAAAGTGATATTGATGGTTATGTCCTTTCCTTTTTCTTATCACTACAAAAAAATTTCTTAAAGGTGACAATTTTTCTTGATTTGCTGATTCCAGTAACCTCTAATTTGTGTATCCTTGCATAAATTATATGTTTTCTTTTCAATGAGTCATAAAGAATTCAGAAAAACTCTCAAAACATTGTTCAAAATCAAGAAAATGCACTCAAAAAGTGTTGTTCCTTTGGGAAGGAACAGTAGAAACAATCTACAAAAATGTTGTTCCTTTCGAAAGGAATAGCAAAAACAATCGGCCAAACTGTTGTTCCTTTCGAAAGGAACAACAAAAATAAACGGCAAAAATTGTTGTTCCTTTGGAAAGGAACAACAAAAACAAGCGGGAAAAATGATGTTCCTTTGGGAAGGAATAGCAAAAAAAGGCGACAAAAAGTGCTATTCCTCAAAAAGACGCAGCAAAATTTTTGTTCCTTTAGAAAGGAATAGCCGAAAAACTGTTGTTCCTTTGGAACAGCAAAAACACATGGCAAGAACTGTTATTCCTTTGGAAAGGAATAGCAAAAACACTCGCAATAATGATGATGTTCCTTTCGAAAGGAACAACAAAAGTGTTGTTCCTTTGGAAAGGAACATCAAAAATTCGCAGCAAGCAAAGTAAGAACAACTTAAGAAATAAAATTTTATACAAAAAACAAGCAAAGTAAAAGAAAAAAAAATTATGTACAGGTTTTGAAATAAAGAAATTATTCAATGAATGGGTGCCGAGGAGGAGTTATCTCCCTCAGCAAGAACTTACATGGTAGAATCTTCCCATAATTGTTGGTAAAAGGATTCCCGAGTAAGCGATTTATGGTAAAGTCGCACTCGATGACCATTTACTTTGAAGGAATGTCTAGATCCATCAATGGTGGTTAATGTAATGGTGCCATTATCATGCAATTTTTGTATCTCATAAGGTCCAAGCCATCG